>JBAWJQ010003930.1:0-159732 GCA_037783105.1 Bactrocera zonata
TTTAAATCAAAAGTGCCTCTTCTGGGTTAACAGAACTTTTAAAAAGAATACAGAATAGAGAATTTGCTGCAAAGTCTCATTTTATAACTAAAGTATTCAATACATTTTGCATGCAATGCCGCTGAAGATCTCAGAGAATTGTGACTTCGGTTTTTCAAAGCTTTCTAAGCTTTTGAACTATAAAAGCAAAAGCTTTTCTAAAACACAAAATTAATGTGATGTAAAACTTTAATTCTACGTATACCCAAAAAATGTGAAAATTATAAATACTGTAATTCAGTGCAGCTTAAAAGCTCGGAACATAAATTAGTTGATTGAGCTTTTTCCTTCATAGGACTTAGCAAATTATTTTGGGTTGAATAAGGTACTTTATGTTTTCAAATTTGCGTTAGAACAATGCATAAATCAACAGTGTTTCACTAGTAATGTGGGAAATTGTAGCGAAAGCTCATTACGGAGCTTTATTTGCTACATAGTGAGTTAATGATGATTTATGAGTTTTAATATCTATAAATCTGCAAAATCATAACGAATTGCCTGTTAATAATGATTGAAGAAAAACATTCGATTTCTGGAAAAAAGCTTTGAGAGCAAGCGTTAGAGCTTTTAAGCTTCGCAACTCTCACAACTATTTAAATTTATGAAATCAGAATAAATTGGCTGCCAGACAAGCTTAAAAAAGTGAATTTAATCACTTTGGCAAAAAAAGCTTTAATGTAAGCTTTAGAGCTTTTAAGCTTTATAACTTTCAAAACTATTTATTTAACAAAATATATTTATTTATATTGTAATTTAGTAAATTCATGCAACTTAAAGAACACACATCCGCTTTTAAGAGCTTTAAAGCTCCTTTAAGCTAATTTCTTTACCGTGTAGCCACAAATATTAAATTACATTGATAAAATAAATAAAATGCGTACACGCAACAGCGCCAGCGTAGAGGTCAGCAATAAACAATGGAAATTACCGGTTCAAAGCCACTCCAGCAGCTGTGGCAATCAGCAGCCGAGACGAAGAAGAAGCAGAAGCACTAAATTCAATACAACATTTGCTGACTGTCACTACGAGTTGTTGCACGTTACGTCAATTTATCTGCACAAAACAAATAACAACAACGTTTATAGCGTTAATTGCTTGCGCATCTTTACTGCGGCCACATTTATTGGGTCCAGCCAACGGCCAACAGCCAGACGGACGCACCGAATTTAACTGTTGAGCGCTGAACGTCACACGTATGGCCTGCATATGCTTGCTATGGCTTGTTGCAAGCTCCAACCGTGAATGAATTGCGGCAACCTGTGCAGGCTGGCGCCCGTAAAGCCCGCTACCCGCAGTCAGCGTCGTCTAAAAGCGCTCGAAAACTCTTTTCCCCGCTTTTCAACGCTCGCACAGCCATTGCTTATTGTTTTTGAGCTGCATTTGTATGTGGCTACTATCGGTTTATCTGCGGTTACGTGCAACACCCGCTCCGCGTTCATAATATTTCAGCTGTCCGTCGGCGCATACGATGAGCTGAGATGCAGGCTCGGTTGAGCGCTCGATCAACGCGCACGTCCCAGTTTGACTGTCTGTTTGTTCAGTGTCAACTCCGCCCACTTTTTAACTGCTATTGCTGTTGTTGTTGTTTTTGTTGCTGTGACCGTCGTGTCGCTACGTGCGCGCTCGTATGGTAACTAAATTACTTTTGAGTGGAAGATTATTATGATCCCTTCAGGGCGACACCCCGCTTATTATGCCATGATCTTGTACAAATACCAAAAAGGTCCATATAATTTTGTTGTTGTTTTTTTTGTTATTTCTTCGCTTTCAATGCTTCTCGCTGCCTTTTTTGGTTTACCACTGCGACTTTGCGTTCTCGCACATCGTTAATCATTGCGCGCTAACTGTCCGTCCGCCTCGCCATACGCTTACAGACATACACGTTCGCACTCAATCATCCAACCGAAAATCCATTTAGTGCTACTCATTTATGCTCGGCTGTCTCGGGTCGATCACTTGGTCAGCCGTCGGGCTGCTGCTTGTTCAGGAAATGCGCTCGAAGGCGACTCCCAACCAAACAGCCAATTAACTAAGTAGTAAACTCTCCACAAGTGTGGAGAACAAATGAAATTTGTTGAAAAATAGCAATGTGCACGAAACCCTTAATCATCGTCATTAACATGTACTTAACCACCGAATTTTCAAAATATTTGTGGCCCGAATGCCCAGCAGCACTAAGAGCCCGAAAGCTTAATGCGCGCGCCCACCAACGCGTGTGTTTACTGATTTACCGTTCAGCGCTTCCCCCCAGACATTAAGCAAGTCATCTCTCATGCAGCTCCAACTCACCACTTCGTCTGTCCTACCATCATTTTAAACAGCTACGCCGTCTTTTTCTTCTAAGTCGCATTTTCATTCGACGTCTTCTACTTCAACATCTTCTACTTCAACATCTTCTTACTTTTCGTTTGCTGCGCCTTCGCTGCCTGCCACAAATCATCACATTATTAGACGGCCAATCAACTTAAGTAGTCTTCTTCGTACTCCGCAACATTAATTTTAATTCAAAACAAACGTTCGTGTTACGCGTACCTGTCATTTAGCTAATCCGGCTAATTTTTGCTTCGCGCGCGCATCCTCGTCTTAGCTCAGCTTGTCGGGCGGTTGTTTGTTGTCCGTGGCGACAATTTGTTCCGTTTTGCATCGCGCCGAGCTCGGCTGCTTTGCATACACACTATTTACTGCGGCTCTGCAGCTCGCTTCGTCGCTCTTTAGGACGTGGGATTCCCTTTGTGGTGTCTTTCTTTTGTTAACCCGTTGAGTTTTTTTGTATTCAGTCTTGAGCTTTTGTCGTCATGACACAGCAGTGTCTCATTGGTTTTATTTCACTCACCACCGACTGAGTTTGTACCTCCTTAATCAAAGCAGTTCGGCTTTGGTTCGAGCTCGATAGTTCTGTGGATGTAACTAAGTAGTGCCAAAAGTCAATGCAGTATCCACGATTTTATTCATTCCATGATCAGTCAGTCCAGTTTGTTTCCGTCCAGCGGCCGTTGCCACAGAGCTCGTGCGGTATTTTTAAGATTTGGAGATCAATTTGAGCTCTTGGTCACTTAGTCACGTGCGAATGATCGCTTTTTGTCAATACAAAGCTTTATTCATCCAAAGGAAAATCGTTTTTCCAATAGTTGAGTCCAGTGAGTTCTAGTCCAGAGACCGCCGCTACGCCGCACCTTCAGTGTTTTTTGCGGTTTAGGGTTTAGCGTGTGCCTATAAAAATGTCCGAAGATCACTCAGCTACCCACGAAACTTACTATGATCTTTTCCGATCAATGCTAAGCAGTGCGAATCTATAAATGAATAAAAGTTTTACTCAACCGACGAATGTTCAATCGATTACCAATAACTAAATCCACTGCGATGAACATTTATACTAAAATTGAATCTCCAATAAATCCTTTTTTGATTGAGAATACATATCGGTGTATTTTTTAGGGCTGCCAATACTTCTCTCAGTGTACACATTATAGGTTTAGCAACATCGTCCTGTGCCCTTCACTAGTCTGCGTCGCCACTTCCCCCAGCCACAGCCTACACTTCATTCTTCCATAACAGCCATCCTTGCTGCTGATCTTGTCTGCATGCCGGTTGTTTGTTTTCCTGATCGTTGGGCATATTACGAAGAAAAAATAATGGATTATTTCACGTTCGAGCGCCAGCATGGACAGCGTACGGAGGACAAATCGTACGAAAACAAAAACCAACCAAAACGTAGAAGAAAAAACAAAAAACAGTAGAGCATTGTCTTTGCAAGGGTCAGCCGGCGAACGAGGGCCGGTAGACAGCGCAACATACGTACACGCTGCCGCAGGCTGCCAAGCCAAGATCGTCTGCGTTGCAGCGTTTATGTGCGTGCCACTCGTTTGTGTAATACTTAAAGCGTTTGCATACACGGTCGCCACGGTCTACCTCGTTGCCGGCGCTGACGCTGGTTAGCGCGAGACGTTCAAATAGCCGCAAGCGTTCGACACAATTGTTTTGTGGCTGGCAGGCCAGACCCGGTCAGGCCGGGCTGGGCCGGTTGATCATATGTTTCCTCGCTTGTTTGCTTGTCTTAAATTATTTTATGTGTATTAATTTTGGCTGGTGTTAGGTGCAGAAAACCAACAATGAACACTTTAAATGCAATGTGTTGATAAGGACGACCACGTCCACTGGGCGTTTGCCTCGTTGCTGTTTTTTTCGCTTTTTCGCCTCGTTTTTGTTGCTATACTTCGTTTAGTTTTCTCCACTTCATTTGCTGATCGTGGCTTGGTGTTTGGCGATAGTCTGGTTGCAATGAGGGTACGATCGCGTCGCCTTTCGATGTGATGAGTGATGAGCAAGATGTTGGTTGTTGATGAAGATGATTACTACACGCCTTGGCGGCTGCGGTGCGAGATGGTTGGGGAATCGGAAATGAAATATGCGTTGTAGACGGCAAAGCTGTTATGCCTGTGGATTGATGACAGTCTGAATGAAGTTGGAAAGGTGTAATGAGGTGCGCGTGGAGCGAAAATGTGTGGGTTGTTGGTATAGGACTAGGCAGAACAAAGTTTGTTGATGGAAATTAGAGCTTTCAAAAGCTTTAGGGTACCGAAAGTGTGTAAACCCGATATTGAAGCAAATTATATGAACGAATAAGTATATACAACTTGATAAAAAAATTTTCAAAAGCTCTACAGCCTGAACTTTTGAAAACTATAAAGCTTTTAAGCAATATTTTTTTTATCAAACATGCGACAAACAAGTAGAAATACTTGATTAAACAATTTTTTTAAAAGCTCTACAGCCTGAACTTATGAAAACTATAAAGCTTTTAAGCAATATTTTTTATCAAACATGCGACAAACAAATGGAAATACTTGATTAAAAAATTTTTTAAAAGCTCTACAGCCTGAACTTATGAAAGCTTTCAAGCTTCTAAGCAAGTCAAAATATATTTATGTGAAACATGCGACAAGTAAATACAAGGCGAACGCAGCTTTTTCATACTATTAATAAAGTTTGTAAAGCTTTCGATGCAAAACGCGTGCTTTAGCGCTTTAGAGAGACAAAATAACCACATGCCCAATATAATATTTATACAATATTCAAGTAGTATATATAAAATTCAAGTAGCATAGTATTTTCGACCGCAGCTTTTGCATAGTTTTTAGAAAGCTTTGAAAAGATTTCGATCTAAAAAGCTTGCTTTAGCGCTTTAGAAAGACAAATCAACAAATATATCCAAAAATATATAAATAATGAAGTTTTATAGATTTACGATCGCAGCTTTTTCATATTTTTAGAAAGCTTGCAGACTTACAAATATACCCAAAAATATATGTAATATTGAATTATTATAAATTTTCGATCGCAGCTTTTTCATATTTTTTAGAAAGCTTGTAGAGCTTTCGACTTAAAAAGCTTGCCATAGAACTCAACAGAGTAGAAAATTAACACATATACCCAAAAATATATATAATATTGAAGTAGTATAAATTTTCGATTGAAACTATTACATATTTTTTAGAAAGCTTGTAGAGCTTTCGACTTAAAAAGCTTGGTAATAGAACTCTAAAGAGTGGAAAAAATTAACAAATATACCGAAGAAATATACATAATATTGTAGTAGCATATATATTATTTCTCTGAAGTGTCTACAGAGCTTTCAGTATAAACCATTTTAACAGCGTTTTCATATAACTTTTGACAGTAAAGCTGCAGCTTTTTAACGACTTTTTAATTATTTGTATTAATTAAGAAGTAAATAAGAGAATTAGTTGCCTCAATACTATATTCATGACTTTTCAACAGATTTCAAGAGCTTTTGTGCTAAAAGCTCAGTTCAACACTGTGCTTTCGGCAGTATGCACTGAACTCGCTGCAGCCACAATCTGACGCAAAGACATAAAGTTCTCTTAAAATGTGTCGCATGCGCGTTTATGCACTTTTGCAACACTTGCCACATGCGGTGGCAACATAACAATTTGCTAATTTGTCAGCTACTGTGCGCTAAGTTGACACTATTCATGTGTATCAGCGTAAAAAGCGGCGGCTCTGTTTAAATTTTACTATTTTTTGCCAATGTTGCATGCAACAAACTATATGTGTGCAAGGTAATAAAAGGTTTACACCGCTTATGGTGCTACTGAATTTTCATTTTTATGATTTGCCCTTTTTTGCACAAGTTTTTATTACTTTTGCTTTATGCTGTTGTTACTGTTATTGTTGCCACGTTGTATTTAAGTTTTATAGTGCAGCTATAGCTTGCAACAATGATGTGCTATTGTGTTTGCTGCAATTAATATGCTCATCAACACTTGACTAACACTAACCGTTTGAGCAAGTGCTACATGCTACTCGCTATTTTACTAGCTGCCACACTTGCCACAATATACTATACGGTGCATTTGTCGCTCGGCGCTCACTGCTGTTTTATGCAGCAGACGGCACATAAATTCACGCGCTAACCATTTGTTGCAATACAACACTACATATTACTGCAACGACTACTTGCCACAATTTGTTGTTAACCACACGCATGCGTGTTGCGCAGCGTAGCGCTACCGGTTTGTCAGCTTGTGCGTTTGACGACTGACTACCTTGAGCGCAACTGTTGTCGATTGCACGCAAGCGCAAAGAGAACAACAAAAACAAAGAAAATGAAAAAACATGCAACAAAAATAATAACAATAATAATAGCAAAGTGCAACAACTACTTGCCACTAGCTGCTAGCTTTCGTAAACTGTGCTCGTTTGGGTGCGTGTTGCTGTGCAACAGCTGCGCTGCAACTTGCCACTTTTGCTATATTATTGTGCCTTGCCACATGATTATTAATAACAGTTATAATGCTACTATGCATAAATATTGATGCTACCACTATTTGCGCCAAATGCTGCATGTTGCACATACTAGTTGTTACCTAAATGGTAGTTACGAGCACCATTCATGCCACATATGTTTGTGTGGCAAGTGAGCAACTAACGCAACTATCAATTTGGCGACGCGTCCGTGTGCGGCATTTGTCACAACAGTAAGTTGATAGCCATATATGTATATATGCATGAATTACTAGTGGGCCGCAACATCCGCTGCTGCTGCCACTGGGGTGTTGGCACTCGTTTGCTTGCCACCAGACAACTGTATGCTGCGCGTGCAAATAATTTCCGCGAATTTGTTGTGTTGAATTGATTTATTGCGTATAAAATGGGCATCGTTATGACAGCTTGGTGCAGCTATGGGTGTACTTGCAACTTGCCACATGGCATGAACACTACATACCGTATAGTTATCGTATTGCTGAAATCTAATGCAATTGGGTTATTATATAAAATCATTATTTTTGTACTTGCAACATGTATAGCTTTTTGTTGCAACAACTTTTTTTTTTGCTGATTTTTAAGCGTAAAATACGTCTTGGCTGATTAGTGAATAAATTGAACGTGTTGCAAGTTCCAAATGCCGTTGCAATACTATATAAAAATATACTTGCAACATAGCACAAAATGATATTAGTTGCAGAACACATTAAAGTAACTGAAAATAATGTTGCAACAATATACGCATAATCTACTCTTGTTGCTGGTATTAAAATACAGTTGCAACATGCTAAGCTATGTGAATGTTGCACTTTTATATCAGTTAAAAACGCTTATATAGACAGTGTGTACTGGCAACATCTACAATAACATGAAAAAAATGTTGATATTCAAAAATTAAATGCTTATGAGCGCTGCTGCAGTCAAATTGATGTTGCAACATGCAGAAAAACATGTGAGATTTGCTTCAAATTAAAGCATCACTATTGCTTCTATAAACAAAGTCACTCAAAAGCATTTTGTGTGCTTGCAACTTTGGTAAAATACTTGCCACAAAGAAGAAATTTCGTACGCAGATTTTCAACACTCAAAACCCAGCACAATTTAATATTTACAGCTACCTTAAATCCTACACTTTCCAAAAAAGTTCATATTAAATAATTTTTTACTTGCAACATGCATGCAAATCGTTTGCTGTGTGCTTATGAAGCAAAAAAACTTTACTTGCAACTTGCACGCTTCTTATATTGCTGTACATATAATAAGCTAAAGTTCATAAGCATAAATATTGTGCTTGCAACATTGAAACCAGTTTACAATAAGCACTTTATGCGCACCATACGCGCTTGCCACACATTAGTTACACCAATAACGCTAACAACGACAACATTTTTTGAAGCTTTTGATGCATTGCCATTGATGCCGCAGTCGCAGACGCATTGACTTGCTTGCAACCCCCTACGCATGCGCTGGCCACACAGGCGACGCAATTGTTGTTGCCACTTTTTTTTGTTTATGTTTTGTCTCGCTAAACGCGCTCTGCTGTGGGCTATGTTGCTAGTTATGTTGTACATCTATTGTTGCAACATTGCTGTCTCCTTTTGTTTTTGTTGCACATTATCGCTGCCGCACATCGCTCTGTTGCCACACCAGCTCGTTCTGCATACACAATACAGCTTTGCTGCAATATCAATCGGTGTTTGCTGCCTGCCACATCCTCTTGTAGCCTTGTTGCAAGCAGGCAAAACGAAAAAACGGCAAAGTTACTGCTGCTGCGTGACGATTTATGAGCGTCTGCTGGCGGTGATGACTGTTATTAGTTGTATGGCAGCCAATACAACAGTCGCTGCTGCGGCCACAACAACAATAAAACAACTATCGAGCGCTTGCCACACACACCGTCAACATGCGCGCTGCTGCGGCGTCTTTTTTGCCAACACAAATTGCTCATTTTTTGCCAGCATTTGTGGCGAATACTTGTTTTTGTTGCTCTTGCATCTCCCGCTGTTTGCCACATGCGTGCAACGCATCCGCTGCGTCATGTAGGTGTCCGCGCGCCCACTTTGGCCAGCCGCGTAGGGGCTTGTTGGCGCTGCTTGTTGTTGCTCTTTGCCATATCGCGTTATATTTTGTACCTGTGTTCAGTTTGTTGCCGCAGCTTGTTGCACGTAGTCGGATCTTGCCGATTACTTTTCGTTGTTGGCTTTTTTGCGCGTTTTTTCGCCTGTTGCATATTGCACAATTAACAGCAACTGCGCATGTAAACGATGTGATAATATTGACGATGACAACAATAACAATAGCAACAACAAAATGCGCAATAAACCCACATATTTCATGTCGCTGTGCTGTGTGTTTGTTGTTGTTGTTATTGCCACATGCTCGTTCATTTCAAGTTATCGATCGCCGGCGCTGATGAGATTCCACGCCTGTGTCGCCCGTTGGTGGTCGTCTGCCTGCCTCAGCCTCACTGCTGCCCCCTTTCCGCCACCTCTTCTATTCTCTTTTGCTGCATAAAGCGCGATGTTGTTGCCGATCTGATCGTCGTCCGTCGCTGTAGCGAGCCCACAGGCGCACCTGTAATTTCCTTTGAATTGCCCGGATGAGCGTCGCGCGGTCCGACGAGTGTTGCTTGCCACACCGTATGCCATATGTATTCGATCACATGTTGTTGCAGTTGTTGTTGACTTTATAAATTTAGTCATTCGTTGCACTAATGCCAAATTGCTGTAGCCCTAAGGCGTCATGCCACAGTTGGGCATTTACATAAATTTTAATTAAAACTAATTATTTGTTGTAATTGGGATTTGTGGCAAAGTGTGGTAACGTAGTGTGCCAGGAAGTTATGCAAATACACGTGGAAGTAGCTTGGCTGAAGTGGAAATGGCATTTTCTTAAGCGTTAAGTGTGCTGAGTACTTTTTGTTGCATGCTTGATGAGATGCTTGTTGAGGCAATAAATTTGAAGAATGGGTAAGAGCCTCAATATTTAATTTACGTAACAGCACGTGCAAATATATTATAAAAAATGGATGCTTGAACATGATTGACGTACCTTACAGTACTTTGCAATGCTTAAAATAAGGAAATTTATGAACTGTCGAAAGTACTATTGCCATATATACAAGTAGTAAGTCACTGAGTGTACATTTATGATGATTGAACATGATTGTTTAGCTATAAAATATTGAGTTTTGCTATAAATCGATAAAGAAATTAAATAAATGAAGCAATATTGTTATTCATACTAGCAGTAAATCACTGATAACATTTTGGCAATGATTGAACATGATTGTCTAGCTATAAAATATTGAAATTCGCTGTAAATCGATAAAGAAACAGAATTTTTTAAAGCAATATTGGTATTAGAACTTGCAGCAAATCACTGAGCTCATATTTATAATGATTGAACATGATTGTCTACGTATAAAACATAGAAATTCGCTTTAAAAAGACAACGAAACTGAATTGTCTAAAGTAATATTGCTATTCATACTTGTAGTAGCTCACTGAGGTCATGTACATAATGATTGAACATGATTGTCTAGCTAAAAATATTGAAATTCGTTGAGAATCAGTAGCGCAACACACTACTTATTCCTTTTAATTAATGCAGCAAATTGTAACAAAGAAATTTTAAATTTCTGTGAATGCTTGCGCATGATTGACGCATTAAATAGCTTAAATTATGTACAATTGTAAACATAATTTAATGTTTTATACATATACATAGATGTAACATGGTCTGAATAAATGTATGTATTTACAATGATTGAGTATGCTTGATTGCATACAGATAAAACTGGTAGATTCGTCAAGCAATCAATAAACCGAATTACTCGATTCCACCTTTAGCATTTTGCATAAGCTTGTTATTAGAAAACTGGAAAAATTGTGCTTTCAAGCAAATTATTAGTTGCTTGAACGTGATTGAGAACGCAAATCTCTTTCATTTGTTATGATTTTGAGAATTTAGTTGTTCAGATTATCATAATTATTATTATTTAGAATGATATTTTTGCAAGCTTGTTGCTTGTACACAAGGCTTGATGCTTATTTTTATACATTTCTGATGCATAAAACAAATATGTAGACTTGCATCATTGTAATAAAGAGTATACACTAATATGTATATACACTAAAATTTCGCTATAAATAAAATTTTTTTTTATGCTTGAATATGATTGTTGGCTCCACTTACCTGTCAAATCAAAAATTTTTAGCAGTTTCGGTACAAACATGACTTCTTGCATTTATTTCATTATTTGCAAGGCATGATTGATGCTTGTTGTATAGGCTTGATTGCCGATTTTCGTACAGCTCGCAACTTGAGGCATATTTAAAGTTAAAATTACCATTTGCCAACGTAAAATGGCTGAAATTTACCAATTTTCGGCATGCTTGAAGGGCTGTCAAAGCTGAAAAACAAACATAAAAGTATTTTTTAATATGTCGAATTATAATTATTATACGCACATGAAGTATTATTAAAAATAATTATTTAAAAAACTAACTAACTTCAGCAGGCTCTATTATTTCTACAGCGCTCCCGCATAGTCATGCCCGCAAGCATATTTATTGTGAAAAGCATTTCAAGCACAGACAGAATACATCAAAAAATTAACTTTCTAGCAGTGAATCGAATTGGAAAATCAAAATATTAACAAACTGCTTGAATGGTAGTCAAAAAATTAAAAAATTATCATAGAAAAGCAACAACAAAATATGCGAACTACGAAATCAATTCAAATAAAATGCAAATTACATTAAACCGCCAGGCAAAACGCGCGAAAATGAATAGGAAGACAACAACAAATATGTATGAAAAAATACAAAAAAGCAAACAATCACTAATGGCGCGCACAACTTAAAGCGCCGCCCGTAATTTTATTGGCTTTGGCAAAGCAACAACAACAAATACGTAAAGTAAAGCAAAAACATTGAAAAAGTTTATGGCAAGCAAGAAAACAGCCAACTGAAAATCTGATTAAAAGCAACAAAAAAGTTAAAACCGAAAGCAAACGGCCGAAAATATATGAAAGGGAATGTGAGAAAAAAATTGAGGAACTGCTTGTCAGCACAAGACAAAACAAAAAAGTAAACAAATCAACACACGTAAAACTTTCAGCGCAAATGAATAACTGCAAATGACAGGCTGTCTATGAGCGCCGAGTGAGGGTTGTGTGAGTAATTGTGTGCTGGAGGCGGAGTGAAGCGCAGATAAAAGAGTGGGAGAAGTCACAAAGCGAAATGAGACAAAATTAAATTAGCGCAGCCAGTACGCTGAGCGAAAACTAAGCGTATTTTAAAGCTAGCCATAATTTCAAACAATTCAAGCATGTTTGAAGGGTATTAATAAGTGCGCTGGCATGAAATATTTGAGGAAATATTTAATGTAATTAATAGTAGCTAATTGTGAATAAAATTTTTGCGAATGCGGGAGTGTAGGCGGTGCTTGATATGTGCTTGAAAGCTTTAGGAAACGTTTGCAGACGTTTTTGTTGCAAGAAAGACAAATTTAAGCTAAAAGCAGCAAAAATTGCAGCAAAATTATTTGCTTGAATATGAGTCACATGCTTGAACAGGCTTGATACTGCTGTATGAAACGTTTGCAGGCGTTTTACTTGTAAAAAAGGCAAATTTAAGCTAAAGCAGCCAAATTTGCAGCAAAATTGTTTGCTTGAGTGTGTGTTACATGCTTGAACAGGCTTGATACTGCTGTAAGTTTCTTAAACTTTTTTTTGGAAGTTAAGTGTGGTATTTTTCAAATAAGTTTCAAAAATGAAGAATTTTACACATGCTTGAATAAGCTGATTGATGTCCTATAACTACAAACATGTCGCAAAATTTAACTAAAAATTGCAAATAAGTACAATAAAATCATAACGCAGCATTAATATAAATTTTGGTCATGCTTGAACATGATTGTTTATTATTTAGAGCACTTGAAATTTTAAACAATTGGAAGTTAAGTAATGTATGTGCATAAAACCAACATAAAATGAATTTATGGTAACGAATAACCGATTTTTACGCTTGCTTGAATGTGCTTGACAAGCGAAACTACGCTGAAAAATATAGTTATTTATTTCTTGCAGCAATTCTTGAAATTTTGACACACTCTGGTGTATTTTCGACATGATTGATTTGATTGAATAAGCTTGAAGTGCAAAAATGCACTTGCAAATTTGTTTAAATATACAAATCAGTAATGTCAATAACTTTTAGTGATAATTTCGAATTGATTGAATAAGCTTGAAGTGTAAAAATCACTTATAAATTTGTTTAAATATTCCAAAAAAAAAAAAATTCAATAAATTTAGTAATAATTTTACAGATTCTCTAGAGTTTCTACCATGCTTGATGGCGTGCACTTAGTTTAGAGAAAAACTTTTATTCACTGTGTATTTTTCCGTGTTTGCGCTTCAATGGCGTTCGCCAAAAATACGCGACACGACAGCTATGCCAAACAAGCAGCCAACCAACCAACCAAGCAGTCAGTCAGTCAGCCAACCAACCAAACAGCCCAAAATAGCACGTTTAAGCGCCAACAAAAACATTAACTAAATGTAAGTGTTCATATGATGTTGCCTAATGAATGCGCTGTGATGCGCATAGATATGCGTTAGACACCGAAATAAGCAACAATAACAGCAAAAATAATGAAAATTGTTAACACTGCGCGCGAATTAAAAGCGACAAGCAAACATACATACATACATACATATATGTAAGCCAAGCAAGCAAGCAGTCAGGCAGTCAATAAGCTGAAAATACGCAAACAAGCACATATAAGCTTGCATGTGTGCGTGTGTGTGTACATGTCATATTTATATATGCACACACTCGTTTGCGCTTATCTGCCTGTTTGCTTGATAGCAACAAATATTTGTGTATATGTGTGTTAAATAATTTAATTTAATTTTTTCCACCGAAATTGTGCATATACATATGTGTGTTCGTGTGTGTGTGTGCTTACAGCGCTGGCAATGAAGTGTACAAATTTTTTACGTGCTCATACATACGTGCAACACCAGCAAATGTGCGAGTAAATTAAATTTTGCCAGCGCCATGGCAGACATCACAAGCAAATATAGTGAAAGATAGAACAAATACAAAAACAAAAAAAATGCAAAACAACAAAAAATGTTAACACTGGCTACAGCGTGGCATAATACCCTACACAGTTGCATTTATTATAGCATTAAAGGGTACAAAAAGACTTCTATCTTGATTTTGATTGATCAGTTTGTATGGCAACTATATGCTATAGTCGTCCGATCTGAAAAAAATTTTCGGAGCTGGTAGCCTTGCCTGCAGCAGCAATTTGTGCAAAATTTCGTGCAGCTATCTTGTCAAATAAAAAAATTTTTCACACAAGGACTTGATTTTGATCGTTCAGTTTGTATGGCAACTATATGCTATAGTCGTCCGATTTGGAAAAAATTTTCGGACTTTGTAGCCTTGCCTGCAGCAGCAATTTGTGCAAAATTTCGTGCAGCTATCTTGTCAAATAAAAAAATTTTCATACAAGGACTTGATTTTGATCGTTCAATTTGTATGGCAACTATATGCTATAGTCGTTCAATCTGAAAAAAAAATTCGGAGCTGGTAACGTTATCTTGAGCAATAAATCGTGCGAAATTTCGTGAAGATATCTCTTCAAATTAAAGAGTTTTCCATACAAAGACCTGATTTCTATAGATCAGTTTGTATGGCAGCTATATGCTATAGTGGTTCCATATCGATAGTTCCGAGAAATAAGCAACTCCTTGGGGAGAAAAGTACGTGTGCAAAATTTCAGATCGATGTCTATAAAACTGAGGGACTAATTTATGTATATAGAGATGAAGAGACATGGCTAAATCGACTCAGCTTGTTGGCCTGATTATTTATTTATAAACTTTCTAAAGTCTCTGACGTTTCCTCCAAGTTTTGTGTTAAGTTTAATATACTCTGCGCAGGGTATGCAAAATTTTTACGTGTAAATAAATATTGTTGTACATATGTTTGTATATGGCGGTATATAAGCAGATAAAACGCGCTGAAAACGAGAGTGAGCTTGCAATGCAAATAAGTAGAGCCAACAGACTCATACGCAGTTAAAAAAAAGTGAGTAAATGTGTATGCTTGTACAGTATACAGTTATACATACTTATATACATAGTTATGTGACACTTTTATATACTTATCTGCGTTTTTTATAGCTGCAACATATTTAGCTGTGCCGCATAAAATGTGTACACACTCGAAAAAGGTGGCAGCACTAGCAGTAGTGTAGTATATACATGCATAATGTGGCTATATACATACATATTATGCTTATATACATACATTTTATGTTTATATACATACATATTATGTTTATATACATACATTTTATGTTTATATACATACATATTACGCTTATATACATACAATTTATAACCATATACACACGTATAAGACATATATACACACACATCTACATATATAACTCGCCATATACCTACTTATAGCTACTTTAAGCGCTTATATACAGACCACACACACGCACTTATGCTCGCATTTACACTTATTTGCCCGCGTGGGTGGTAGCTGAAGTGGTTGTCATGCGCAGAAATGCGCACAGCATCCACACAGCTGCCGCCCAACCACCAACAAATGCTTTTGATTAACTTTTTTCGTTGTAAAACTTTTCCAATGAAATTTTTTACATGCTCTTGCTATCAATTTTTTCGCCTATATTACCTAGCAAAGTGGGTTGAGTGGCTTTAGTTAGTTTTTTTTGTTATTGGCGTCAACATTTATTAATGTGCTTGTGTTTTTTATGCGACAAAATTGTGTATACATGACTTTTGATGTTATATATAGCGGTAAATACATACGTATATACTTTAGCAGATACTGGTGTCATATGGTTATGTGGATACATCAGTGTGGATACATATGTATGTATATATGAGTGTGTGCGTGTGTAAAGATACAGTACAAGCGCTGCTAAATAAAATTTGTGTTTTGTGTATACTGACTTTTGATATATACAAATACACATTCATATTTCATATATCCAAGCGTAAATTAATATAAAAATTCACTTAATACTCAATACTTTTATTTCAAATTTCATTAAAAAATATTTTTTTTTAAATACATGCAAACAAAAAGTTTAAATTTTACCATAAAACGTAAAAATTTTTCAAACTACGTAAAAATTATGCAAAATAAACTGTTCCCAGTTTTTCAGCAACTGTTCTCACTTATCAAATATGCGCGCTCGCAGCATTTAGCTGATTTATAATACCAAATTTTCGAATTATCGCGTATTTTGCTGTAAAAAACTGTTCCCACTTTAATATTTGCTCGGTTCTTGCATATTAGTGCCATATTTAATGGAATATTACAATTGGCATGCACATTACTTTCAGTTTTGCACTATTTCACGCACTTTTAAAGCAAATTATGCAAAAAAATCTGCTATTTTCAAGCAAAATATTCAAGCATTTAAATGTTTATGTGTGTAAGTGTTCACTCACACTCTAAAAAATATTTAAAATAAAACTGTTGTGTTTTTTATGTTTTCATGCACTTTTCCCAATTTTTTGCTAACTATTTAATTATGCCACTCATTGCGTACGCCTCGCTGCCGACCAAATTGTGCGCATTTACGCCATTAATTTACCTGAAAAATCGACTGGCAATGCATTTTTTATCAGCTGCTATTCATATGCATATTTATTTATTTGTTTCCGCATTTATTTGTGCGATTTTTATGGCGCAAATGTTTGCTTGCAAACTTTTTTCAATAATTTTTTCTTTAGTTTTTTATACATTTTTTTATAAATTGTTTATTGTATTGCGCTTTCAATGCTTCATTGGCGCATGTCGCTTTGAAGCGTACACTTGGTAAAGCATAACTATAGCATCTATTTTTTTAATTTTTTTTGTTAATTTTTTTTGATATGTTCCTAAATACATTCGTTTGGAATACATTACAAAGCAATTTTAACATTATTTTTTCATTTGGATTGTTGGTCTTATTTCTAGAAAATTTTTTATTTAATATTATATTTAAATTTATAACTTTTGTTGGCTTATTAATTATATTTTTTTTATTTTATTTTATTTTTTTTATTTTATATATATATTTTTTATTTTATAATTTTATTTTAAATTTTTATAACTTTTTTTAATATTTAAAATTTGTATTGTTTTTTTAATTCTTATAAATTTTTTATATTTTTTTTTATTTTTTTGTAATTTTGATATACTGTTTTTAAATATTTAATTTTTCTATAATTTTTTAATATTTATAAATTGTTTAAAAGATTTATTTTTTAATCTTCATTATTTGTGAAAAATACATTTTATTGGTTTATATTTTTTGAGAATTTTTTCTGAATAAATTTTTTTCTTAGTTAATTTTTTTTTTGAAAATTTCTACTTTTCATTAAAATAATTCATTAAATTAAAATTTTATTGATTTATAATTTCTGTTTCTAATTTTTGTTTTGTATTTTTTATAAATTCGAATAATTGTATAAATATTCTGTTGAGCACTTTACCATTTTTTAAGAGTAGAAATTTTTGCTCAATAATTTGATTTAATTTTAATGATTGTTTTTTCGACAAAATAATTTTTGAAATTTTTTGTAGAAATTTTTCATATTTTCTGAATTTTTGTTCGTGAATTTGATCTTTTGTTATATATTTTTGTTGCACTTTTATAATATTAATACAATAAATTTTTAATTTTCCTTTAATTTCTATTTTAATTTTTAAAATTTTCAAAATTTTCAAAATTTTTAAAATTTTCAAAATTTTTTAATTTTTTAACTTTTAAAATTTATAAATTTTTAAAATTTTTTAATTTTGAATTTTTTTTTCAATTTTATTAATTGTTTTAAATTTTATTAATTTTTTTAAATTGTATTAATTTTTTTTTAATTTTATTAATTTTTAAAATTTTATTAATTATTATACAGTTTTCTTAACTTTTTTTCTTTAAAAATCCATTTATATTTTTTTAATTTAAAATTTTTAGAAATACATTTGAGCATTTTAACTTATTTTGAGAGTAATTTTTTTATCAATAATTTTATTAAATATTTTAGGAAAATTTTTTTTATTAAAAAAAAATAATTTTATTAAATTTTTTAAGGCAATTTTGCATTAAATATTAAAAAAATTCATTGCTTACTTATTTCGCTTCAATTCGCGTTTTTTCTAATTACTTTATCGCCATTTTCCGCGCCGCCTTGCGCTCTTTCCTTCCACTTGTGTCCATTTATTTGCACTATGTGTTGCATATTGCGCGCAATTAATTAAATTGCACGCCTTGTTGTTTGCGTTTTTCACTTTGCTGCTTTGCTATCGCAACCCAGCTTTTGTTGTTGTAATATTTTTATTTGCCGCCGGCGTGTTTTTATTAGTTAATTTAGCATGCGCAGTTTTTTGTCGTGTGTGATTTCTCACTTCCACATATACAACTATATACATGTATGCATGTATGTGTGTTCGCCATGGCTTTTGTGGCGCGCAAAGGCCAAAAGTAGCAAAAAAAACATTCGCGTGTACTGCTGTTGTTGTTGCTGTCGTTCGTTGTATGTATATTAATGCGCCGGCACAGTCGTCATCACGCCATTTTGGACGCCGCCATCATTTACGCTCAATTGACAATAGTCCCTTTATGCCATTTGTGTCTCACACGTCCACACGTCCGCTAGTCCACTCGTGGCACGGCTTTATTGGCTGGCCAGCCAGTCGGCCACTCGTGCAACACTCTTCACGCCCTGCAGCGGCCGCTTTGTTTCTGTTGTTTGTATGTTTTTTTTGTCGGCGTTTTTTGGCAAGTGCAAGTGCCTTTGTTCGGGCGCTCGCTTTGCTTCCTTTTGATTTTATTAACTCCTTCCTGCCGTAAATTGCTCGGCCAGCCGCGCCGCGTCCGCGCGCTGTCGTCCATTTGACATTTCACCCACTTGGCGCGCATTCATTTCAGCGCCTGTGATTTGCAATCGACTGATTGTCAAGTGTTGCCAGATTTTATTTGCTCATTCATTTGCCACTTGCGCGCGTTTTTACATTTTATTTTAATTCGTTTCAATTGAATTGATTGCAAATGCATTTGTTTGTGTTGATTTTAATTTAAAACTCGCGCGTTCAGCACTTGCCACTTGCCTTCTTGTGATGTTCCCGCGATTTTTTGCACATCTACGTTATGCTTTTGCCGTGATTATTAAGAATATAAGTATGAAAATATATTATGAAAATAGTTTTTGAGTTAAAAAATAATAATTTAACAAAAATTAATCAAAAATTACAAAAATCGAATTTGAACAATATTGAAAACGAAAAAATATTAAAAAAAAAAACATTTCAATAAAGTTTTTGAAAATTAAAGATAAAATATTTGAAAAAAAATTGAAAATTTTAAAAATTAAAAAATAAATAACGAAAAATTCAAAAATACATTTAAAAATAAACATGTTACAAAACGTTAAAAATTTTAATAATGTTTCTGACTGTCTTTTAAAGAATTTTACTCATAATTAATTTCATAATTTAATAATATGTATATAATTTATTAAATAAAATTTTAAAATTAAAATAAAAATAAAATATTTACAAAAATCGTTAGAAAATTTTAAAAACTAAAAAATTAAACTTAAAATAATATTAAAATCAAAAATATTGAAACAAATGAAAATATTAGAATAAATATATAATATAAATTTGTAATAAAACTTATAAATTCTAATGTTAATTGTCTGCTTGTTTAAATGAAATTTAATTTAAAATTTCAAAATTGTTAATTTATTTTACGAAAATTCTTTGTTGTGGATTATTTTCTAATTTTTGTGTTAATTATTTTTAGTATAATTCGTTACATAAATTTGTATATATTATTATTTTTTAATTATTTGTTAATATTATTAAATTTTTTTGTTAATTTTGCAGTTAATTCTAAAATAAATTAAATTTAATAATGTGCAAAATTGTTTAATTTAATTTTTATGAAAATGTTGGTCTTTTTTAGTTTTTGTTTATTATATTTATATATATTTTTTTTAAATAAATAATTATATTCTTAGAATTGTAAGTTCTTTATATCACTGCTGATTTAAAATACAATTTCATATTTAAAGGTCATTGAAAAAATATTTTCTTCTGAAAGTTGATTTCTAAATTTTTATGGGAAAATAATTTTTAAAAATATTTAATTAATATATTTATAAGTTAAAAAACTAGCTTCTTTGTTTGAAATTGTTGAATAAATGTTATTTACAATAAATAAATTTATAAATAACCTTTTGTAATTAAAATATATTTTAATTTAGTTTTTGTAATTGTTTTTGTAAGAAATTTAAAAATTTTATTATGAAAATAGGTTTTTAAATATTTAACTATTTTGTTTTGTAATGTAAAATTAATATTTTATTAATTTTTTAATTAAATTAATTAATTAATTATTTTTATTTTATTATACTTTTTTTATTTTTTTTATTTATTATAAGTTTTTTTCGAGATAGTTTGTAAAATTAATTATGAAAATTTAGATTTTAAATAATTTTAACTATTTGATTTATTGGCTATTTATGTAAAGATTTGAAATAATTTATATGCGTAATTTTCTGAAAATATTACTTTAGGCATTTTGAATTTTTCATTAAAAGATATTTTCTAACTATTTCTATATGTATTATTTTATAATAAATAATTAATTTATCATCAAATATTAATGTAGTATATAATTTTGTTTAAGATTTTCTTTTAAAACTAAATTTCTATTATTTTCTTTATTATTTTAAATGTTTTTTGATAAATACTTGTTGTAATTTATTTCGACTTTTTTAATATTGTTAAAATATTTTTAAATTATTTTATTAAATTTTTATTATAAAAAATAAAAATAATTGCAACGTTGGTTTTTATATATTTTTTAGAAAATTCTAATTAAAATATTAATTTTTGTAAATTGAAAAAATTTAATTCCCGAAAGTTTTAGTTTAAAAACTTAAAAAAAAATGCAAAATTTTCGACTTTTCCAAGTAAATGCATCCATCAATTCCCAACTGCATATCATAAAATGCCACACATTTATTTGCACGGTTTTTATCACACGTCAACATAACGGCTTACTTATACGCGCACAATTTGATTTTTCCACTTTAGTGCCTCTCGGCTGCATATATGCATATAATTCACTCGAAAACTTCACAAAATTCGCCACTTGTGCATTCACAACTATATTTTAAATAAATAAAAGGCGCTTTTTCTGCATATTTATTGCCACTTTGGCGTGTTTTTTGTGTTGCACTCACAGCTTGTGTGATTTTTCGCACAATAATCATCACCAACAGCCGTGGCAATGAAAATTCGCAATTTTTATTTATTTTCGTTAAACTTTGGCGCCTACAAATGCGCGCACACTGGCCACTTTAGCGCTTTTTTATTATTTTTTAGTTTTTTATTTCGCTTTTTATGGCAATGGAGTCCGACCGTTATTTGCATAAAGCAATTTTATAATTTTTATTTTATATTTTATGCTTTTTATTTGTGTTTGTTAAAAATAAAGGCAAATGAAGGGAAAGAGGAGGCTTTGGCAGTGTGCCGTTCATGTACAGAGGCTGTGCCACAAAGTTCGAATAGTTTTTTTTTTTTTTTAAATATAACTAAAAATTTGGGGAAGATATATTACGACTTAATCTAATAAAATAAAAGTATGAATATAAATACAATAAGTAAATAAAATTATGTATAAAGTTTTTACAAGTAAATTAAAAATAAATGCCTGGCAAAATATGGAAATTTCCATAAAAAAATTAAAAAACAACAACAAAGAAAATTAATTATTATTAAAATTGTAATTAATTTTTTATAATAATTTAAAATTTAATATTTTTAATTAATGAAATTTTTTATTTAAACATTAAATTTTTATTAATTTTTTTTAATTATTTAATTTTTCTAATTAAAAAAACTTTAAAAACAACAAAGAAAGTTAATTATTATTAAAAGTGTAACGTAATTTTTTATAATCATTTAAGATTTAATTTTTTTAATTAATGAAAAACCTTTTATTTTTTTATTTAAAAATTAAAATTTTATTAATTTTTTTTATTACTTAATTTTTCTATTTAAAGAAACTTTAAAAACAATAGAGAAAATTTACTTTTTTTTTAAGTGTACTTAATTTTTTTAGTTGTCTTAATAATTTTTAATTTAATATTTTTTAATGAAAAAATTTTAGATTTCTTTTTAATTTAAAAATTAAGACTATCAATATTTTTTTAAATATTTAAAATAATTGATTATTAATTAATTAAAGATTACATTAAATGTTTTTAATTAAAATGTTATTAATTTTTCTTAATTATTTAAAAATGAAAATTTTTTAATTAATACAAAACAATATTTCCTTTTTAATTTAAAAATTAAGACTTCAATATGTTTTGTAAATATTTAAAGTAATTGATTATTAATTAATTAAAGATTACATTAAATGTTTTTAATTAAAATTTTATTAATTTTTTCTTAATTATTTATAAATTAAAATTTTTTAATTTATACAAAACAACATTTCTCTTTTAATTTAAAAGTTTATTTAATTATTTCAATTAATTAAAAACTTAATTTTAAATATTTTAACTTCTTAGTTCGAAATTCCAATTAGCTTAACATCAATTTTTTTATTCAATTAATTTAAAATTTAGCTTAATTGGTACATTTAATTTTTTTAATTATTTAAAATTTTTGTTTTAAATAAAAAACTCCTTTTTACTTTTTTTTAATTTAGTAATTAAAATATCATAATGTTTTTATTAATTTATTTTTATTAATTTAAAATTTTAATTTTTTTAATTAAAATTGTATTAATTTTATTAATTCAATTAAAAATTAATTTTTTTTAACAAAAAAACTTGTTTATTTCATTTTTAAATAAAAAATTTATTGAATTATTTTAATTTATTTTTATTAATTTTTTTAATTTAAAATTTAAATTAATTACATAAAGTAATTTAATTTTTCTTTTTAAATTTAATTTTCTGAATTAATGAATTAATCTTTTATTTTAATTAATTTAAATATTAATTCAATTAATTTTAAATTTATTATCAATTCTTTTCAGTTAATTAAAAATTAACAAAAAAATTTTCAAATTTTTTTAATTATAAAAAATGCATATTTATTTAATTTATTTCACTAATATTTAAAGTCATAATTTTTCCATATATTCACATTATACTTAACATATTTTTAGTTATAAAATCCATCTTTGTTATCGCAAGCAATAATTATGCGCTCATTATCGCTGACAGCTAATAACAAAGCATATTGTGGCACATAAAATTCATTTTACAGCAGATTTTATTTCTTTTTGTGTAAATCACAAACACCAAACATAACAATTATACGCTTATCAAATGCAACATGCAACTCAATTCATTAAAATTGTCAGAGGCAACACAGAGTTGAAAGTTCAAAATGCGCAGCGAGCAAGGCAGACAGTGAGGCTCCCAAGAGAACGTGCAACAACACGATTTATAACGCTTTTTGAACTGCCGGCTGACATTTGTTGGTCAAATTGACAAAATTTCAAGGAAATAATACAAAAAATAAAACAATAAAAATTTAAAAAACAAAAAAATACAAAAAAAATATAAAAGGAAATATACAAAAAAAATTTTAAAAATTTATATACAAAAAAAAAATAAAAAAAATGTGAGAAAAGACAAAAAAAAAAAAGGAAAATGTAACAAAAAAACTTTCAAAAATGCTGCACTCATGTTTACAAGCTCGTAAATCATTGTAAACAGCCGTCGTTTTAACAGCAACAGCAGCGCACTTCATGCCACAACAAGTGCAGCGCGCAGCACAAAAAGCCGAGCAGCAGGCGCGTTGATCTTGTGAAGATCGCTCAAGCGCTGATAAGATGCCAAACAGGCTGTCGAACAACGCTAGCCCACCCTAATTACGTGTAACAGCCAAGCAATTGCGTTGCCTACAAACACATGCACACACACATGTACCTATATGATTGACACATGTGTGTGTATTTGTGTGCTGCTTTCACTTTTATGCGTTTATCTGTACGAAACGGCAAACACATCTTCGCTCGGTGTCACTTCGCGTGCTTGTCTTTATGATTTATATCACTTGACCCCTGTCCGGAGCTTATCAGTCGGCTTTAGACTTCTTTTAGACACTCAAAAAATACGAATTCGGTGTATCAGCAGGACAAGTGCAAAGTGGCAGAGGCAGGCTTGTTGGCTGCTGATAGACGTAATTAAAGAGTTTTTTGTTAGTCATTTGAGCTAAACAATGATGTGACGTTTTTGCATTTGGTAGGTTAGTGGACTAAAGCAATATTTTTCGGGGGAACAAAGTGCAAATTTTGCATAGAAAAACATATTTTTATAAGTTTTTAATCAATATGTGCTAAGGTAATGGAAAATTTTATAGTTTCGGTGTCATGCAATTAGTGCGTGGCAGAAGTCAAAGTAAACGAAGATTGGGAGCTGACTGCGGCTAGACTATTTTTTTTAGAATTTTGTGAGAATGTGTTTAAAATTTTGAAAACAAAAAATATAAATTATAACAGATTATTAATTTTAAATATAACTGTACATGTATCACGGATTTTGTTAAACAAATTTTGATTATTTAAAATTAATTTCAAATATTTAAAAAAAATTAATATATGTCACTGAATCAATAAGATAAAAAATATGAATGAAAATATAAAAAAATAAAATAAATAATAAAAAATAAATTAAAGTAACTTAGTAAAAAAAAAAATAATTTAAAAAATTTAAAAAAATGTATTAAAATTTAGATAGAACATAACAAATTAATAAAAAAAATTAAAGTGACTAATTAAAAAAAAATTTTGAAATTAAAAAACTATAAAAGTTAATTAAAGTAATTAATAAAAAATTAATTACAATCATTAAAAAATTAAATTTAAATATTAATAAAACTGATTAAAGTAATTACTAAAAAATTAATTTCAATAATTAAAAAAAATTAATTCAAATTCTAACAAAGAACACAAAAAATTAAATAAAAAAAATTTAAATAATTAATTAAAAATTTTTTTTTAATTAAAGAACTGCGAAAACTAATTAATTCAATTACTAAAAACTTAATTACAATAATTAAAAAATAAAATTTAAATATTAATTAAATCTGATTAAAGTAATTACCAAAAAATTAATTTCAATAATTAAAAAAAAAATTAATTCAAATTCTAGCATAGAACACAAAAAATGAATAAAAAAATTTAAATATTTAATTACAATTTTTTTAATTAAAGAACTGCGAAAACTAATTAATTTAATTACTAAAAACTTAATTACAATAATTAAAAAAAATTATATTAAAATATTTATAGAACTGATTAAAGCAATCACCAAAAAATTAATTAATTAATTAAAAAAAATAAATTTTAAAACAAAACACATAATAAAAAATTTAAATAATTAATTACCAATTTTTTAAATTAAAAATAAAATTCTAGTTATTTTAATATTATATAACATCAAACTTCATATTTATTATGATTGAAAAATTAAAATAATTAAAATTCTTTTAAATAATAAAATAAAATAAAATATTAGATATACTTCAAAAAAAATGAAAATCAATAATATATTTTTCCTTCAGTATGTAAAAATATGAATTGAAACAATAAAAAAAAATAATATACATACATATATACCTAATTTCAGAAAAAAATAATTTCAGAAAAAATACATGTTTAAATATAAAATTTTAGATTAATTAAAAGAACTGAAAAAATATTAAAAATGAAATTAACAAAAAATTAAATTTATAAAAAATTAACTAAAAATTCAGATTAAAAAAAAAATCAAAAATGAAAAGCAATTTTTTCCATAAAGTGTATAAAGTAAAATAAAATATCTCTAGATAGAAACAAAAATTGTTAAACATTTACAATTAAAAAAAAACTTAACGAAAAAATTTAATTAATTAGAAAAATTAACAAACTACTTTTCCACAATAAAGTGAAATAAAATATCTTAATAGAAACAAAAATTTAAAATTTTAATTAAAAAAATTAACGAAAAATTAATTTTTTTTAATGTTTAGAATTATTTTTTATGTAATAAAGTAAAAAAAAAACATCTTAAATAGAAACAGAAATGTAAAATTTTGATTGAAAAAAAATTAACGAAAAATTTTAATTAAAAAAAAAATAATAAAAATCAAAAATTATTTTTTATATAATCAAAAAATGTAAAATATATTAATTGATACAAAATTAAAAAACATCAAGCGACAACTTCATCATCAGCCACATATAGGCATGTCATTACAAGCTATTATAACAGGCGCCGCAAATATCCTTCAACATACATACCTATAAAACCATACACTCATATGAGTGTGTATGAACCTCAAACTCACTTTCAACTGCTCTTTCTGCGGCTTAATTATTATTAATTTTCACTTTACAACCACTAACTAAAGCAAACGCCTGTCAGCAGCGACCAAAATGTGTATGTGCCACATGTACAAGTGCTTGTGTGTGTATTTTCTTGGCATTGCTGCCCATTATCATTATCGCCAACTTGCCTCCGCGCTGCTATCGACAAGTAGGCACACACACACAGGCATATATTTTTCACCTTTGCCTTGCATTATTGCCACATTTCGCTTTCATTTCACCTTCACTTTGCTAAACGCAACATTTATATGGACCTACATATGTGTAGTTATGTTATGTATGTATGTAAGTGGTATAGGTATATACTTCAACGCTGCATTGTTATTGCGCGCATTTAAGTATAATTTATTGCCTTTTATTTTGTTTACTTTGTTAATTAGCTGTATTTTGCTGATGTGTTTGGCGTCTTCATTGCCATTATTAGTATGATTGTTGTTGTTGCAGCCATAAATATTGCAGCTGCATTTGGCCGTCTTAGCCAGCGTATGCGCGGCAACGCTAAGTAGGCATGCGTGCGGTCGCTATAAAATATATATTTGTTGGCTTTTTCTTCGTAGCGAAGCTGTGGCGTTGCTGAAATTGTGTATTTTATTGCTGCCACATATCCTTTACTGTTAGCATTCTGAAGCGCATCCTTTTTGAGTGTGTATATTTTCTCTTTTTTATATATATTCTTTTTTTCAAGGAATACTTAGTTTGGTGCCACGCCCACGAGTCCTGTGAGTGAAAAATGGCTTTATATTGCTGATTGCCTTGTCTGTGTGTGTGTGCTTGTATATTATTAAATCATTTACTCACTTCTAGAATTTGTCCGCCTGCGAAAATAATACATTAATAATGTAGTCCTTATGTTCCCAATATTTTTTCTTTTTATTTCGTTTATTTTAAGAATTTTTTAGTTTGTGGCAAGTACTTTTTGAAGTAAAAAAAATTTTTTATTACACTTTTATACAAAAATTTCGTAAAAACCTGAAGAGAATTATAAGCACTTCACTTTTAAAGCTTTTAACCCGTTATTTCATTCGTTTCGCACAAGCGTCTGTAATTCTCAGACACTTTATAAAATGAATTTTTTTATCACAAGTTGACTTGATTTGCAAATTTTGCTTGTACTTCACATTTGGAGCATTTAATTTACTATTTCATTCATTTGACATGCGTATCCGTAATTCTCAAACGGTTTATAAATGATATTTTTGAGTAAAAATTTGCTTGATTGGTAAAAGGATTTGCTGTCGGCACCCCTTTTATGGCTTTTATGTCCTTTAACTTTTTTAATTTACTATTTCTTTCATTTGATATGCGTACCCGTAATTCTCAAACGGTTTATAAATGATTTTTTGAGCAAAAATTTGCTTGATTGGCAAAGGTTTTGCTGCCGGCACCCCTTTTATGGCTTTTATGTCCTTTAACTTTTTTAATTTACTATTTCATTCATTTGACATGCATCATCTGTAATTCTCAAACGGTTTATAAATGATTTTTTTGAGCAAAAATGTGCTTGATTGGAAAAAGGTTTTGCTGCCGGCACCTTTTTTATGCTCTACATTCGATAAGCTTTGTCTTACTATATTCTAAAATACAAAAATCTTGCAGAAGTGTCTTCGCCCTTTAAAATTTCTGCTCCATATATATAAAATGCTTGACAAAAGCGCCAAAACTGCTTAAACCAAGGTGAAAAAGACACTTTTTCTCATGGCCCGTAACCAAAATTCTGAGTTTTATACCTCAAATTTATAGGAACTGAAGTGATTTCTTATATTTAAGAAGACTTCTTGAGACAAAACTGTTAGGCTAAGGTTTAGGGGCACTTTATCTCTTAGGCACTACCGAAATTCTTAGTTTTTTAACTCAAAGTTATAAAACAGAAGTGATTACTAATATTCCATTAGACTTCTTGAGACAAAAATGTTAGGCTAAGGTTTAGGTCCACCTTTTCTCTTAACTACTACCAAATTTCTCAGTTTTTTACCTCAAAGTTATAGAACCGAAATGATTTATAATATTTAACAGGACTTCTTGAGTCCGTTTCTTTGCTTTAAACATATTTATAATATTTAACAGGACTTCTTGAGTCTGTTTCTTTGTTTTTCAATCTCATAAAAGCTTGTGCTAACTCTGTAAAGTTTATAAGTGTTCTTTTTCACTTACAAATTTCGCCAAACCATTGAAGAAAATCAAAAAATATTTACAGAAAAATCCCAAAGAACTGAGCTTCGATTAAATGGGTCTTCAAGACTTTATTGCTGGCACTTTTAAGACCATTTCTATAACAATATTCAGAAGTTTATATTTTTCATGCATTTTTCTTAATTTTTTTTTCCTCAATTGTTGCCTTCTTGGTTCCCATTTCTGGTATCTCCTTCATCTTATCGCCACAATATTTAAATGCGTTGCCAATTTCCTGCTTCCGCACATACATTATTTGTCAAGTAAATTTTTGCATATCTGCCTGCGTAGCCCGACAAAATTGCCGCTAAATTATCGCTGATAAAAATCCAATAAAATTGCAGCTGTTGCGATAAGCGTTGCACGATTGCCAAACTTAAAGTTTTTTTGTATAAAAAATATATTAAAAAACATTCTCTATACTATACAGTGATCTTCACTACAGTCGATATAGTGATCTTCACCGCAGTCGCGCAAAATTTGCATTACGCCCTTTTGTCACTGCCACAAACGCAAATTATTGTCAAGCGTAGCGGCAATTTAAGCGCTTGCGAATCTGCATAGCATAAATACGCAGCACAGCCAACCCCGCAATTTCGAGGATCGCTTTTGTTGCTGATCTTTAGTTAAACTCTTTTTCTGTTTTAACTGCTTTTTAGCTGCAATTTAGCAAGTAGTCAACGGTTACGTTAACGACCGAGCATCGAAAATAAAGGTGCGACGCCAATTTCCGTTCGCAACGATCATGTGCGATCAGTTAGTGATCGTTTGACCGCCGCGTTGCTGATAATTCCCATCAATCTATAGACAGCAGAGTTTTAATTTAATATTTCGAATTGTATGCAGTATTTGGTGGCTTGTTACTTGCATGCAAGCGTCAAACGCACGACGGCTGCTGATCGCGCAGTACCTACGATCAATGTCCGTACCTTCAGCATTAACGCAGTTTGACAGCACTAACCACCGCTATCCACGCATTTATTGACGTTGTTGACAAAGTCTTGAGTGAATTTCAAATAGTCGGAAAACAAAATAAACATTTGCTTTCAACAAGTGCAACGATTTGCTTTTGTTGTTGCGCGCTTTGTACACACTTTTTGCTGTGGCGCAAACGGCAGGTGCAATTTGGTAAACGGTAGGTAAATAAAACCGCCGCTGACCGACATATATTTTGTGCCATTGTTAAACGAGAAAATTTCAGCAGTATGAAAAAGGTTTCAGCATAATAAAAGTTGG
Source organism: Bactrocera zonata (assembly GCA_037783105.1). Taxonomy (NCBI): domain Eukaryota; kingdom Metazoa; phylum Arthropoda; class Insecta; order Diptera; family Tephritidae; genus Bactrocera; species Bactrocera zonata. Next base: position 29,677 of record JBAWJQ010003930.1, read on the forward strand.
CTAAGCCACTCAATGTCTGCTGATCTTTTCGTCGCACAAAGTGATTGATCACTTCATTTATGAGCGCATTGCGTTCAAGTTGCAACAAAGTTGGTCAAGAGCTGGCCAGTTACACACAAAAACAGGTGTATCAATAGGGTTTGTTAACTTAGAGTAGAAATAAGGTTTAAGGTGATCTTGTCAGTACACCGATCAACAGACAGTACTGCTTACAAAGTGATCTATCAAGCGACCACCATGAAGTGCGTTCTGTTTTAGCATTTTGAGGAATGTCATGTTAAGGCTGACGAATAATTATCTTTCGGCGACCAAAAATCCTAATCAGTTGTAAGCGATCACAGGCTTCATCGATACGATCATTTGCTGATTTCTTACTGATCACTAAACTCTAGAGGGAAAATATCTCTTATGAAGAAAAATATCTATTATGATGGAAAATATCTCTTCTCAAAGAACACATACGTTATATTAACTTATATATAATATATATATTATGATTATTATGCTGTACTATGAGGAGCAACAAAATAATAGCTATGAGTTTCCACATTACAGTTCTATGGCAGCACAAAGTAATCGCGATCGCGATCGCTTCATAATCTATGTAAAATTCAACTAAGATTTGGTTATGGTATCAAAATTGTGACAAGACTGCGGTCCAAAACTCAATTGAAACTTCTGTGAATGATAAAATATATTTCAATTTTAATGATCACTGATCGACACATTGAAACAGATCACTAGTATGTTGGCCTAAAAGTTGCAGATGCAGCTAAATATCACTTCAAAAGTGGTAGAAGCCCATTTCAATGGAAATTTAAACTGTACGATCACTGATCTTTTGGCTCAAAGACTTCAAATATGCACTTTTAGTACTGAAAAGCTTCTGCAGAGAGCTCTAAAAGTTGTATATGCAGCTAGATTTCACTTCAAAAGAGGTAGAAGCTCATTTCAATGGAAATTTAAACTATACGATCACTGATCTTCATGCTCAAAGAGTTCACATATGCACTTTTAGTACTGAAAGGCTTCTTTAAAGAGCCCTAAAAGCTTCTGCAGAGAGCTCTAAAGTGGGATATGCAGCTAGATTTCACTTTACAAGTGGTAGAATACTAATTTCAATGGAAATTTAAACTATACGATCAGTGATCTTTTGGCTCAAAAACTTCAAATATGCACTTTTAGTACTGAAAGGCTTCTTTAAAGAGCCCTAAAAGTGGTATATGCAGCTAGATTTCACTTCAAAAGTGGTGGAAGCTTATTTCATTTGAAATTTATACAACTAAAATGTGTCAAAATTTTACACGATCACTGATCATTAGGCTCAAAGAGTTGACATAAGCATTCATAGTACTAAAAAACTTCTCTAGAGGGTTTTCAGTAGCTTAAAAATAGTATTAAATGCATTTACAATTAATCTTTTCATTAAAAGTCTCTAGAGATCAGTGATCTTACTTTGTTAAAGATCGTTCAAAACTAAAAAAAAAATGTATGAAAGTTTGTTGTGTGTATTTTAAGAGTTTCAGTATCGCTTGGTGGAAATCTAAAACATATAAAGTTGTTGGAGCTTGTTGAAATAAACGCTGATCATGTGATCTTATACAACAGAAGGAGCTTATGAGTCAGCTTAGGGTCACTAATGTGTTTGAAGTTAAGAATTTAAGCATAGGCGTAGTATAAAAACTCCATTTCAGAGAAAATATTTTGTTTTTTGGTATTTTAGTTTTTAAAGATCAGTGATCTTGCAGTGTAATAAGTTCGTTTAGAACTGAAAAAAAACATAAGAAAGCTTTGGTTTAAGTATTTCAAAAGATTTAATATCATTTAGTTGGAATATAAAAAATATTTTATTTTAGTTTTTAGAGATCAGTGATCTTGCAGTGTAATAAGTTCGTTTAGAACTGAAATAAAAACACAAGAAAGCTTTGTTTTTAGTATTTCAAAAGATTTACTATTATTTAGTTGAAATATAAAAAAACATAAAATTTTTAAAGCTTTCCAAATGATCGCTGATCATGTGATCTTCGAATTTGGGCATTTTAAAGTGGCTATTAAATCGCTAATGATCACTTTTGAGTTTGTAGTTAAGAAATTAAGCATAGATTTACATGAAGTCTGCATTTCAGCGAAAATATTTTTTTTTTTTAGTTATTGAAGATCAGTGATCGCTCAGTGCAATGCGATAGTTCGGTATCAGAAAAGCTTATAGAAAGCTTTGTGCAAACTCTTTCAAGTATTTTCAGCGCTTCAATAAGTGATATTTGAGTTTTAAGACATGTAAATAGTATGCGCTTTCAGCACGATCACTGATCATGTGAACCTCGAAGATCGTTTCGCTTCATTAATCAAACATTTAGAATTCAACAAAGCACAATCATGCTCAAAACTACATTGTATCAACCTATGGACTTGTAATACCCTCAAATTTATGATTATTTTCAAGCTTACTTATTACTTTACGACTTTCTTTCTCACAGCTCCTCTCTAAAAATTATTATTTGCATATTTTAACCGCCCATCAAGTTGCAACTATTTTCCCGCGCTACACTGTCACTTGTCAACTATATTTACATAGATAATTGTCAAAACGTAGGTGGTCCTTGCGCCCAAGCCAGTCAGCAGAGCTTACAACTACAAATGTTGAACGCCAGGAATTTCAATGTCATTTTTGATATACAAAAAAACGGGCCAAATAAATAATTTTGCTTTGTGACAATATAGAAATGCATATAAAAAATAATATGTAATGGCGACTGACGCATACGCATGATGCATGTTTAGAGACAGCGTTGATGGGCGGGCGCACGAACGGAGTGGCGAGCAGCAAACGTCAGCAGGGAGTTTGAATTGGTCAGAAAGTGGCGGTTGTGCTTGCTATAGCTGATAGAATTATGTTTTTATAATATTTAATATTAATGGTGGACAATACATATGAGAACCCAGTAGGAAATTGTTGGCGAACAAAGTTGACAATTTGACAGCTGATATGACAGCGGTCTAATTGTAGCCAAAAAATGATTTTGAGTTGATATAGATGAAATCTTCGGACACATTTAGGTGTTAGGTGCTTTAAAAAATATATTTGGTTGGAAAAACTTGAGACTGACAGTGACACTTTTCAAAATTTGCACTAAAATTTCATACTTTGCTTTAGAAAATGTTAAAAACATGTTGCAACATATTATTTTTTTATATTTTGCAGCCTTTTATAAGCATTTTTTCTGCAAAAAAATAGAATTTTTAATTTCTCCGAACTCACAATCCCTACTGGCTCACTGCGCAGCAATTTGACTGACATTGTCATACACCACCTACCATGTTGTGGTGAATTCTCGCACATTTGGTATGCAATAATGGTTGGTGGAGCGCTGTTGATGCGCAATACATAGACAGACAGGACGCGCAGCAGCACGTGACTGGCATTTGAAGTGGGCGCATATTAGTTTTTGTTTATGAAGCAGAATTAAGATGAATGAGCGAGAGCGCGGCAAGCGAAGATGTGCGGCGAGCGCATGGCAGCTGTTATTTTTTTCGCATAATTTATTTTGGACATGCAATGATTGTGACGAAAATGAAATTTTAAGATATTGCGATTTTTTGTTTTTAATTTTTTTGAATTTTTTTAAATTTTTTTTTTAAATTTTTTTTTAATTTTTTAAATATTTTTTTTTTAATTTTTTTTAACTTTTTTTAATTTTTTTTTTGACAAAATTTCAACTTTTGTCACAAATTAAAGCCTTCTGCTTGCTATTGAAAAATATATTTGCCGCATAATGACAAATTAATATGCAACGCGGGTCGCTAGCAAATTTTGCTGCAGAAAATTTTAAAATTTGTATGAATATTTATAAAGGCGCACGAAAGGATCCAAAAAAAAAATTATAAAAAAATTAATTCACCATTTTTAATGCATCACCTATTTGTATGAATGCCAAATACAGCGCGGAAAAAGTGTTTTGCGCAAAAAGTGAAATGCCACAAACGGCAACATTCTTGCAACGCTTGTCTGGCTGGCGCTGTATGTGTTGCAAATGCCACGAAATTGTGCGACGAATGATGTCATATTTGGTAAATGGGTATAAAAATGTTGCAGACGCGCGCGTACAGCCACAGGCATAAACACAAGCACAAATAAAACAAAATTGAAAAAAAAAAAATGTTGCACAAACACGCCAACACACAGCCTCGTCATAAAGTAAAAGACAATAAAACTGTTAACGTCTACAAACTGACTGCCACAACAATAACAGCCAATAAAAGCAACAACAACAACACACAGCGTCCGTTCCCGCGCACAGGACAATTGAAATGTGCAACACGCAAGGCCAACACAGCAATGTGGCGCAAACAAGAACAAAAATCGCAGCTTGTTAACAAGCCATCAACAAGACGCACTCGCAGGTAGCTGCGCGTGTGTGTGTGCGGTGACGCAAAGCGGCAAATCAATATAAAAACCTTCCCAAAAAAAAAAAAAAACAATAAGAAAGCACAAAAACATCAACTTGGAGGCGCCTCTTTATTGGCATTTTTGTGTTGCCAGCAATGTTGTTGTTTTTTGTTGGCGACGGCGCTAACAGCTTCGCTATAGTTCCTCACTTTCCATGTTGCACCGCATTTTGCTGTCGGCGCTTGCAGCTTCTGCTTGTTCGGCGCGCTAATCTTGTGTTGCAAGCATTTTGTATGAGTCAAAACTGCAAAGCACAACAACAGCAATGCATGTCTGCAAAAATATTTCAATAAAAAGTGTTGCGCTCATGTTGGCACATTGTTTTGATGCATTCCAATGGCGTATGAAAAACGCTGAGACGGTGCGGGCAACGAAATTTATTAGCAGTAAACTACAAGAGGACGGCAGAAGTGCGGAAGTGGTTGGGAAGTCAATTTTTAAGAGTGAACAAAAAGCAATAAAATAAATTTTAAATTTCTCAAATTTTTTTTAATATACTTTTTTAAAATTTTTTTTTTAATTTTTCTTTTAATTTTTTAATTCTTAATTGTTTCTTCTAATTTTCTTTTAATTTTTCTTAATTTTTTCTTTTATTTTTTTTTTTTTAAATTTTTTTTAAATTTTTCTTTTAATTTTTTATTATTCTTTTTTTAATTTTAGAAATATTTTTTAATCACGTGGTCAATTTTTAAACGTGAACAAAAAATAATAAAATAAATTTTAAATTTATCAAATTTTTTTTATATTTTTTTTTAATTTTTTTCTTAATTTTTCTTTTAATTTTTTTTTTTAATTTTAAATTTATTGGTTTTTAATTTTAAATTTATTTTTTTTTTTTTTTAATTTTAGAAATATTTTTTAATCACGTGTTTACCTTAAAATAATGATTTGAGCATCACTTCATCGCAATTAGGGCATAAAATCATCTACAACTGCTTTTAGTATGAAATGATCAGTGATCGTGCCACCGCTTATACTATCAGAAATCATATTTTATATGCCAAAATCTTCTATTTCACACAAAACCAACTCAAAAACTGTGAAAAAGCTTTGAAATATTTTCTTAACCCAAGAGATCAATGATCGTGCTACCGAATATTTCTGCAAAAACCACTTTTACCATGAAATCAAAGTCGTACTAGCTTATAATGATCATTTGAGCATCACTTCATTGCAATTATGGGTTAAAACCATGTAAAAATACTTTTAGTATGAAATGATCAGTGATCGTGCAACCTCTTTTCTTGTAAAAAAAAACATTTTTCAAATCTCAAAATATCCTACATCACTCAGAACCAACAAAAATATGTACAATAAGCTTTAAAATATTTCTTACATGAAATGATCAGTGATCGTGTCACCGAATATTCAGACAAAAAGTATTTTTATTTTGAAATCAACATTGGATTCAGCACATAATAATCATTTGAGCATCACACCCATCGCAATTATGAGTTAAAATCATATGAAAATGCTTTTTAAGTGAAAGGATCAGTGATCGTGCGACAGCTTATGCCTGCAAAAATCAGTTTTAATTTAATCAGGCTGTCATATTTCAGCCAGAACTATTCAAAAAATTATATAAAAGCTTCAAAATATTTTTTTTTTTTAAAGAAAACGATCACTGATCTTGCCCTCTAAATTTCCTACAAAAGCCACCAATTTATGAAATCAGCAACGTACTAGCTGATTATGGTCATTTGAGCATCACTTGATTGCAATCATGGACTCAAATCATTTATAACTGCATTTAGTATAAAATGATTAGTGATCGTGCCACCGAATAATCTTGAAATATCACTTTCACCAATGAAATGAACACTGGATCAGCTCATATAATTGGTTACATCGCACCAGTTCAGTATTCTTTTCTAAAACAAAAAATGTGTTTTAAGTTTTCTTAAGATCTAACGATCGCTCAGTGATCATGTTTTTGACTAGATCAATAGTTATTTTGTATTTCACTTAAAATAAATATGACATCGATTCACTAAATTGATGAGTTGAATGAAGCATTCAGTTGACTTTAATTGTATGTACGATAAAAAAAATGGAGCAGCTATCGATCACCACTTCCACTCACGATCACTCATGATCGTAACGTGACATTATTGTCTCCAAAAGATTGGTTTCAAACTTCAAATATAATTGTATAGCAAAAATAAACTAAAATCTTGTAAAACTTTATTTATGATAATAATATTATAAATATTTTGACACGATCGCTAGGTTTCTAAGTTGTTAAATATCACAAAAAATGCTTAAAGTTTATAAAAATATTTTAATTAATGCAGTATATGATGTGATCTTAAGAAAAAAAGTATCACAACTCCTTGAACACTTCGGAAAACTAAGCACAAGATCAGCAGTTCTATTTAGTGATCGTCAGCTGATCGCTTTACGTCAGTTTGGAATACATTTTAGTTTAAAAAATAATATACTAATATACTTTACAGAGCGTCTACCAAGTTCTAGCTTCGTTTAAAATAGAGTGATCGTACGGTGATCTTGCCATACTAAATCTAAGTGAAATTGAGTTGAAATGGAGCAAAGATTATTTTTAAAGAGAATTAGCACATTTTGATGCCACATTTCAATACGATTTCATGATAAAATCATGATTTCACTCTAGTCTAGTAATAAGTGGTGATCATGTCAACTTCTCGATTTTCAAGATCATACACATTTTGCTTTGAAGTAAAATATAAAATATATTGTATCTATATATGATATATTTTAACTCCAAGTGATCTTTAGCTCGCAATGATCTTCAGATCCAAGTGATATTCAGATCTTCCATGTAAACTTTTTAAGTGAAGATCACTTTGAGTTATTATAACTTATTTTAGAGATAAAAATATGTGATACTCTGCTTCCAAAGGCCAGTTTGGGCTTCGAACGCATTACCTGGTAAAATCGAACGCTTCTCCCCAAATACATCCGATCGCAGGTGATCTTGCGCCCAAACGAGGTTAAGCGATCACCTTTTTCCGCACTGTGTAGCCAAGAAGTTCAGCAAGAACCAACCTGCGAAGCGCACGAAATGAAGATGCAGACCGAATACTTCACGTAGGCGCCCACAGCATACCAAAAAGGGTCAAAACTAAGGTAGACTGCAGCTAGTTAACTGGCCAACACGACGCGTAGATGGACCTACAGCAAATACAGCAGTGGCGTTGGCAACAACAATAACAGTAATAGCGAGCAGCACGATGAAGCAAGGCAGCAGACGGGCGCGCGGTTGCGATCGAGCGCCAGACTCATGAATCAAATTTAACGAACTAACTGCGCGTGCAGCACAAATGATGACAACGGCAACAAAAGCAACAAGCGCAACAGCAACAACAACACCAGCAAAACGTGGCTGATGGCAAGGCAACAAATGCGCCATCATCATCATCGTCGACAGCAGCAGCAGCAGCAACAGTTGGAGGAGTAGATAGTTACTCGGCAACTAGGTTGCGCCGTTGGCCGGAGCTGGTTAACTGGCGCTACGGCGCGTCGCGTACGGCCCGCCCAGTTGACGATCGCTGGGACACAGATTTATGCGCGCTCAGCTGTGTGTAGATGTGTGTGTTGCTGCTGAGGGTGATGTGCCTGATGATTATGAATGGCTTGTTGGGCCATGAATGATGCTGCTGCCTGCTGCCGGTGCTCGCATATACATATTTGTTGTTATTATACGATTTTTTCTGGTGCTTGCATATGATTTGTGGCGACTTGTGTCCAGCGAAAAAAGAGAATATAATAATAAGAAACAAATAATGTCAGCCCACATAAATTTTAGCTTTCAATAACTTGAATTATGCTTTTTGGTGCAGATTTTTACTTTTTCTCGAAAATTTTTTAATTTTTAATTTTTGAAATTTTTTATTTTTTTTGTTTATCTGTTTCTGCTGTTCACTTGCGAAGTTATTTTGAGCTGGTTAAAGTCAAAAAATGTGCGTATGTATAATTAAAAATAATTTGGGTTTTGGAGGAATTTAAGAAAATATGGAGCAATAACGAAATTTGTAAGAAAAAATTTGAATTTTTAGTAAAACTTAAAAAAAAAAAAAATTTAGAAAAAAATTAAATTTGTGTGAAAAAAATTTTGATAATTTAAATTTTTTTGAAAAAATTTGGAAATTTTGAATTTTGAAAATTTGGAAAATTTGAAAATTTTTTTGAAATGTTCTTTTTTGAAAATAATTTTTTTTGCTATATATTATTTTTTGCTGCTACTTTAGTATACAAAAAATTATAACAAGCAAAAAAATTTCGACAAGTTTTGTAATTTTTTATGAAAATATATTTGTTTTAGTTATCAAAATTAATTATTAAAAATATTTCAATAAAAAGTTCAGAAATATTTAAATCTGCTTTTAGAATAATAATTTAAAAGTTAAAAATATTAAAAATTTGTTGTTAAAAAATTAAAATATTTAAACTTTATTTTTAAACAAAAAAGTTTAATTTTTAAAAATTAAAAATAAAATTTTTTTACATTTTTTCAGATTTTTTTTTAATTTTCCAAGCTTGAAATATCAAAAAATTATTAAAACTTTTTGCTAAAAAATTGAAATATTTAAAAATTTATTTTTAAACATTAAAGTTGAATTTTTACAATTAAAAAAAAAAACAAATTTTTTTGAAAATATTTTTTTTTTAATTTTCCAAGCTTTATACATACATACATATATATGTATGTATGTATATCAAAAACTTTTCACTTCAAACTCAGAATTATTAAAAACGAATTTTTCAAATAAAAATTTTGTAATTTTTGGAAAAAACTAAAAAATTTAAATATGTTAACATTTATTTTTATACAAAAAAAAATTATTTAATTATTAAAAATTATTATTTAAATATTGAAAATTAAAAAAAAACAAATTGAATTTTCAATGCTTTTAAATATTCGAAAACCATTTCATAAAATATCAAAGTTTAAATATGAAAATAAAAATCACATCAAAATCAAAGTTTTTGAAAATGAATTTTTCAAACAAATTTTTTTAAATTTTTAAAATTTTGTCACTTTTGGAGGAAAAGTATTTTTTTGAAACTTTTCACATGGAACAATAAAAAATTAAAAATTAAAAAAAAAACTAAAAATTTGAAAACAAAAAATCCCAAAACTTTCCCCTAAAAAAATTTCACTCGACATTTTCTCTAAGTGCATTTACAACACTGCCGCTTTTTATCACACTCACCATTGTTGTTGCCAGCCCTACATGCTGCCGCCGCGAAGATTGAGTGATTGCTGCCCAGAGTTATAATTTTCATATTTGTTGTAAATGGGCGGCTTTGCGCAAGCGCCAGTCCACAGCCACAACAAGCCGGCCACATAGGGCTTTTAGGCAACAACACACACATTTGAAGGTTTGTGTGTTGCGGCTGTGTGTCAGCTTTATGATGAACTTGCAACATGCAGTCCAAATAAAAATGTTTGCTTTCGGATTTAATGGTTTGTTGGTTTTTCGGACGACGAGCGCCTGCAGCACACACACACACTCAGGCAGATACACAGCCAAATGCAGAGGCAGCCACACAGCTGTGAGCTGCAACATTAGTGCGATCAGCCCACATAATGACCGCTGGCTAGCTATGTATGCTAACTCGCTAACCATTCAACCTCTACCTTGCAACTTGTTGTTGCTCTGTTTGGACCAGCAGGCCTTGTGTGGCATGCAGCTCGTTGGTGGCAACAATCTATAATACGCTTGTTGCTGTTGTTATTGCCTCTATGTGGTGGCAATTTTCGACTTGGCAACCTTTGCTTGCCTCATTGTTGCTGTTGTTATTATTATTGTTGCTGTGTTATTATTATTGCGGTTGCCGCTGCAGCCAATTTCAATTTAGTTTGCTGCAAGCGAGACATAAACGTCGTTGGCGTCTTGGGTGAAAATTTGTAAATTTGACTGGTATGCTGCGCCGTGTACATGTATGTGTGAGTGTGTGTGTGGCGCCAAGCGGAGGCGCCACTTGATGAGCGTAAAAATAAACCGAAATTTCGAAAAAAAGAACTTTGTAGTAAATTGAATGAGTTTTTGTTGGTCAAATTATGCTGAGTATGGTTTTGTTGTTGTTGTTGTAAGCATAAAGTGAATGTCTTCATTGCCCAGTTTTGGCTGGTAAAATTTTGTGCATTTTTCACCGCAGTTGGCTGGCATATTTTGTGGTTGAGGTTATCTGTGTAATTACTTTGCTATTTTCGAAATTTCTGAGTTGTTTAATTAAATTTGAAAATTTCTCTTTCTTGCAGGCAAATGTTTCCTCAAATGAAATTTCGCGTTTCGGGTCTGGACGCCAAGGCGAAATATATTTTGCTCTTAGACATCGTAGCGGCGGACGATTACCGTTACAAGTTTCACAACAGGTGGGTGTTTATAAAATAAAATGTACAACAAATTAGTATAATTATAAAAAATTAAAAAAAAAATTAAATTAAAACGAAAAATTAAAATTAAAAAACGAATAAAAAAGTAAAAATTAAAATGAATAAAAATTAAAAAAAAATTAATAATAATTAAAAAAATAAATAAAAATTAAAAAAAATAATAAAAGTTAAATTGTTTTTCTATTCAAAATGTACAGAAAATTAGTATAATTATAAAAAATTATAAAAAAATTTAAATTAAAACGAAAAATCAAAAAAAGATAAAAAAACGAATAAAAAACTAAAAATTAAAACTAATAAAAATTAAAAAAAAATTAATAATAATTAAAAAAATTAATAATAATTAAAAAAATAAATAAAAATTAAAAAAAATAATAAAAGTTAAATTTTTTTTATTCAAAATGTACAGAAAATTAGTATAATTATAAAAAATTATAAAAAAATTTAAATTAAAACAAAAAATCAAAAAAAGATAAAAAAAAACGAATAAAAAAAATTAAAACTAATAAAACATAATTAAAAACTTAAAAAAAATTAATAATAATTAAAAAAATTAATAATAATTAATAAAATACAAAAAAATTAATAAAAATTAAAAAAAAAATATATTAATTAAATTTCAGACTAGACTAAGCAATCAAAAGTTGTTGTTTTTGCTATAAAATACTCTTTTCCTTCCAGCCGCTGGATGATCGCCGGCAAAGCGGATCCGGAAATGCCAAAACGCATGTACATCCACCCCGATTCGCCGACCACCGGCGAACAGTGGATGCAGAAGGTCGTCTCATTTCACAAATTAAAATTGACCAACAATATTAGTGATAAACATGGATTTGTAAGTACTGTACGTCTTCTCTGTTTACCGAAAATTTCATGACAAAAAAACAAAAACAAAAAAATATATATCATAAAATGTCCCAAAGTCGCGTTATTTTCGATGTTGAAAACAGAAAATGGCCGCCATACTGCTGCTAGCAAGCGCAAAAACAAGTTTGGTAAAAAAATAAAAATTCTCTCAATCTCAAATTTGCTGCATTAAATACAAATACAAACAAAAATGAAAGGCAATTAATAGAAATTAAGTTTCGACACATTTTGTATGAATAATGAGTGGTGAATCAAATTAATGGCATATAAAGTGTCATTATGTCGTGTATATGTTAATGGCGGAGAACAAGATTGCGAAGATAAAATAAAACAAATAAAAATTAAAAAATTAAAAAATAAAAAAAATTAACTAAAATTAATTTTGAAATTTAAAAAAAGTAGGTTAATTAAAAAAATATTTTTGTAAAAATAATAGATATTATAAAAAAACTTTTGCTTATTAAAAAATTATAAAAATTAAAAAATTACAAAATTTTAATAAAAATTAAATAAAAAAATATATGAAAAATATTTTTCAAACATTTTCAAAAATTTTTTTTAATTAAGAAATAATTAAAGATTAGTAAAAATTTTAATAAATGATTTTTCCAATATTAAAACATACAAAAACTTTCAATACTATAAAAAAAATTTTAGAATATTAAAAAATATTAAAACTTTAGTAAATAACTTTCAAAAATTTAAAAAATTTAAATTCAAACATATTAAAACAATATGTGAAAAAATTTAGAAAACATATTCTCAACATAATTAAATTTATTTGAAAATTAAAAAAATAATTGGTGTTCTCAAAATTAAAAAAAAGTTCATATAAAAAAACAATTTTCTTTACAAAAAAATTTCAAAATTTTGAATTTTTAAAAACGTCAAATACAAATTTTGAAAAACTATAAAATATACAAAAATTCAGTAAATAGTTTTCATAAAGTTAAAAAATAAAAATAACTAATAATTTTAAAAAGTAAAAAAAAATTAAAATAATAAAATATTTTCAGTAAAAAATTCGAAAAGTAATCTTTCAATATTAATAAACAAACTTCAGAATTTTAAATTAAAATAAATTCATACTTTTCAAAAATATCAAAAACTTTAGTAAATTTAATTTTCATGAAAATTTAAAAATGTTTTATCAACAAATATAAAATAACTTGCAAAAATTAAGAAAAATAATGGAAATATTGATTTTCGACATTTTCGAAACTATAAAACAAGCTCCAAAAATAACAACAAAATTCAATTTCAAGACTAATAATAAATTCCAGAATTTAATTTTTTAAAATATGTAAAATTTTTCAAAAAATAGTTATAAAATTTAAAATAGTTTCCATAAAATTAAAAAAAATAGAACTTTATAAACATTAACAAAAAATTAATTTTTCAATAATTTTAAAAGATTTCAAATTTTCCAAAAAAATAATAATTAAAAAATTCAGATAAATAATTTATCAACAAAAGTTAAAAATTTTAAAATATTTAGAAATAGTCAAATATAAAAATATTTTCAAAAATGAATTTTTAAACATTTCAAAAAATTAGTCAATGTTTTAAAATAATTTTCAAAAATGTAAAAAAATAAGTAAATAATTTTCATAAAGTTAAAAATTTTAAAATATTAGTAAAAATAAAAAATTTCAGAGTTTAATTCAAAAATTGGTTATTCACAGCTTTAAATAAATTTCAAAATTTCCAAGAAAATTTTTGTTATGTAAGGCGTAGATTTCAAATTGAGAGAATTTTTTATTGGCTCATTAAAACATCTCTGCATTAGCAATTAATTTCCTCATACCCACACATACCTACAAAAATATGTCTATGTAAAACAAATTGCAAGTTTCTGTGGCTATTTTTTAATATAAACTTTTTTAGCAAAAATTACAAACCTCATATCAATATTTTTTCAATACTTTTTTTCAATCAATTTAAAATCCTCATATCAATATTTTTTTATTACGCTCTCAACTGGCAAACGCCATTTCTGCACGAAGCGCTGCCGCTCATCAATCGCCGCCTTTGAACGGCGCCATTTTTGTCGGCAACTTCAAACGTGCGACCGCTAACAAAGCGTCGCTTATGCTCTTACGCTTTTGCTATACCTTATTGTTGTTGTTGTACAAACAGCTTATTTATTGGCGAGCGCTTAAAATGTCTACAACAACAACAATAAGGAGTTATGCAAACAAAAAGTGGCAATTGTGTAGCTGAACATACAAAAACAAAAAAAAAAAATTGATTTACAAAAAACCGTTTGTCTACTATTGCACCGCCACTGGCCGGCCAAGCTTGCCACACAACTTGCCGCATGCGGTTTTAGTGTTTTTAATAGCGACGGCAGCCATTCATTTGGTGATAACTGTCGTTACATGTCGATTGTCGATATTTATGCTGTTGTTGTTAACAAACGTTGGACGCGAACGGGCCGCGAAGTTGCTTGGACGGTAGTGGATGTTGAAGCGCCCTTGCGGACTGCAATATTTTTTAGTTTTTGTTTTTTTGCTTTTAGAACAAATAATTATGTTTTAGAAAACAAGTTTTAATTGTACTTTTGCTTGGGAAACTAGTTTTTCTGAACTAAGAGAACATTTTTCCTTTATTATCGGTTCCGTTGAAGCCTCTTGAAGCTTTAAGCTCGACGAGATCGTTCTCAACACCACTTGATTGCTTTTAATGCTTTATTCATTCCATCTCCGAAAAAAGCAAATCCAACATCTAGTTAGCGAAAATCTCACTATATCGACTGCTTTTCCAATTTTAAGCTTTTCGAAGCTTTAAAGCTCAATACGAAGCTTTTCAAAATTACATAAGTTTTAATTATTACGACTTGGAAAAATCTTCTGCAGTCGAATTTCTTAGAGCTTCTTATCTAAATGAAACAGTATGGTTCATCTCAAGCCCACAGTGCTTGTTAAGATATATTTTGAGAGCGCTTAAAGCTTCGGAACTAACGTAATTTCCGCAATTATTTTATCCAAAAATAGCGAACTTCAATCAAAAGTTTCATACTCGACAAAATTGTCGATCTAAATATTATGGGTAAACCAATAAGATGACTTTGAGAGCTTAAAGCTTCGTAACTAAACTAACCTCCGCAACTACTTCATTCAAAAGTAACGTAATTCATTCATTTCATTTACTACTTAACAAAATTGTCGGTCTATATAGTATGGGTGAACATATGAGATGGCTTTGAGACAACAAAAGCTTTTTAAAACTTTCTAACATAGAATAACAGGAGCTTTTACAAAGCCACAACCGAAAACTGTCATGATCTCTATTCTATGCAGTTTATATATAGCTCTTAATTTTCGCGAATCTGATTTAGTTTCCAAAACTCAGGAGCTTTCCCTCAAACTTCCTATTTTTAGCCGAGGTTCGGAAAAAAAGAAACTGAGCAATTATCTTAAACTAAAAACCAGATATAAAGTTTGAGAGCTTTTTTAAATTTAGTCATCCTTAGAGCTTTTATGGATATGGAAATGGTGTCTCGAAAGCTTTTGAAGAAATAAAGTTTCAGAGCTTTTTTAAACTCCAAATTCAGTTATTCTTGGAGCTTTTATAGAAATGTCACTTTAAGCTATTTTTAGAAGTGATATCTTGTCTTAGGAGGAGTCTCTTATCAATGGTGTTTAGTCGTTTTCGGGTTCAATGAAGCAGCAGTCATTAGATACTGTAAAAAAATTTGTCGTACTTGAGAGTCTATATATATAAAAAGCTCATTACAAATATACTTAACTTCTAGCTGACTCAACTCCCCTAGAATATGAAACTGTAGATTGTGCTGATTAGGGAAAGCTTTGTGAAAACTTTGGAAAGCTTTGTGGCATCTTTCGCTTAGTAGCTTTGATAAGCTCTGAGCAAGTTGAGTCTATATAAAACAGTGAAAGCTCAAAAGCACGGACAAACTGTAATTCGTAAGCTTTCAAAAAAACTCTTCATACGGCATCAAAGCATTGCATTACTGATCATTCCAGTATTGATAGCTGTAGAAAATGCATGCCTACTAGACTCTAGCTCGGATGCTATAAATCAAAATGTTTCATTCCGCTTCAATGGTTATCACCTCTACTAGAGATTTGTGTACTCTGCTATACTAAAGCCTTCAAATTTATTGCTATAATAGTTTTAACGGTACATTCTACGCAATACAGCTAACTATCTTTCAATCAAACACATCATCACTTAAACAGTCACTCCTCAGCCGGTTTAGCTCTACCAAGCGTCTACGCTCCTGCCACCACTTCACTTCACTCATTAATCTGACAAGCAACGCCAGCCGCTCATCGTGCTATCGAACGCTTCATTTGATATCGTACGTCATTACTTCTAATGTAGCTTGTTAGTTTTCGAGTTGTAAAAACTTGTACTTCCTCATTGATGTTGCAGCAAGCATATTACTTATACTTTAATTAACTACGCGCGCTTACAAACTTCACAGCGAATGAGTGCTATATATAAGAAGATATTGATTATCAAAGTGAAGCGTCAATAAAATATCGAAATTATCGCATGCCGCACCATCCATAATGTGGCAAACGAACGATGCAATGCTGTAACGCACGGCTCACGCCTTCCTTTGGCCGGTCGCCTGAGTGGGCTGCGCGCGACAGTGGCGATTGGCGGTGGCGATGATCATAACGATTCATATTTGTCTGCACGCCACGATGCTACGCCGCGCACACCGGCATGCCGCGCGCGCGCTCCCATCGGACCACCATCAAGTGGCGCGCTAGCATACGCGCCTTTCAATGTGGCGCAAGCGAACGCGCGAGTCCAGCGCATTTTCTTTCTACTTGTTTTCCAATCAGTCTTTTGCCCAATTCCGCCTTGCGCTTTGAACTATGCCGACGATGCTGCAATAAAGTATGTATGCATGTGTGTGCGTGTGCCGATCTGGTTAGACCGGCTAGCGGTGGATTTGCGGATTTGCATAAGCTAGCCAACTGTACAAAGTGTGAGGCACGCGGGTTGCTACGTTTGATCAACTATGACGTTGTTGCTGTTTTTTGGATTAAATAGCACAATAAAATGAAAAATAAAATAGCAAACGCAGGCGCGATGCTGCCGTCGTTAGCGCTGTGTTCAGCAAAGAATATTTATTGATGTGCGCCATCAGCAAAAGTTACTTGCCGTGGCGCGCTGTATAGACACGGTGCAACGTTGTTGGCGTTGGCGATGGCGACGGTGTTGGCGGCAATTTGCCAGTGTTGCTTTTGATCTTCGCGAATTCGCGTGTGCGCGTGTATGCGCGCAAGCGAAGACGCCACCACCCGTTGCTTTGCGCCTGCGGCGTGGTGGAAGGCGCACAGGCTTACAAAGTGAGCCGCGCAAGAAGTTTTCAGAAATATGTGTACTGTGGTCCACCTACTAAGGCGTTTAGTTAATCATAAGCCAGAGCGCCACCGCAGTTTGGCTGACGCTCAGCGCTCACTATGCCAGACGCACGAACTTTGACACGTAATGCCGCGCTACGCTGGACAACAACTAGATAGTGGTTATATAATTTTTCACGCGTCACAGGCGGAAAAACCGCCCGCGGCGCGGCAGGACCGCACAGTCTTGTGTCGCGTCACAGGAAAAGGGGTTCGCGCTGCAATTTCAGTTTTTTTTGTTGTTAATGTGTCGCTTGGCGATACGCCCCGCGTCAGTTGTGGCGCTTCACACGTACGCCCGCGCGCGCACTATTAACAAAAAAAAAAAAAAAAAATATGGCACCAAAATGCTACTTTGCGACTATTATTAATAATTTTGTGTCCAGCGCGTGTGTTTGCGGTTTCTAGCGGCACGCCCGTCTCTTACATATACCGCGCTCCATATGTTTGCTTTCCCAGTTGCGACAGCACCTACGCCCACTAGCCCTCTAAACTGTACGCCCTTTCGCGTGCGCACCATGAAGTCAAAATGCGCGTTGAACTATATGCGTCGCGGCTGGTGGTGCCACCTCACCCCACCCCACAAAAAACTAGAAAAAAATATGGAAATAAGAAACTAAAAACCATTGAACCGTTGAACTGTTAAACTGGCCGACTGACTGCGTGTCAAAATATGTGACCAATGACAGCCGTAAAGCAGCTTGTGCCCGTCGAGACACGCAATATTGCACCGCCCAGCCGGCATATGGCTCGCTTGACCTACTAGACGTGTTATTGCTTTATTGTGCATACCACAATTGTCTGCCTACAATTTGTGCTATAATTATATTTGATTATAACTTTCGATTTTTGGTTCGAATGCGACGTTTGGTTGGCGTTTGGAATTTTAATTTTATAATTGCGTTCATTGTAGTGAAAATGGGAAGGAATGCGTGGTTGCGGCTTGTAAATAGAGTCCTTATGCAATTCGTACTTTGCTAGGTTATGCCTATTTTTTTATTGGATGAGTGCAAAAGACGCTTATTATAACGACGCCAATAAATGATTCAAAAAAACTTTTTAGCTTTAGGATAGGAATGTCCTTTGAAAAAAGTTTCTTTAGTGCGTCTAAAAAATGCATAATATTTTGTTTTGGCGCTTTTTACATTGTATGTAGAAATTTTTTTTGAAAGGACATTCGTATCCTTGCCCCAAAAAATTTGTTTCAACATTTATTTCACTGTTTTAGTGGAATAAAATGATTTTAAATAAGTTTTAAAAAAATTTCGTGCAAGGACATGCATATCCTTTCTAAGATCCTTGCGCTAAAATATTTTTTTAACAGTTATATCGCTGTTTTAGCCTCTTAAAGTTATTTTACAAAAGTTTTAAGAAAAATTTCGTGCAAGGACATGCATATCCTTTCTAAGATCCTTGCGCTAAAATATTTTTCTTGCATTTAATTTCGCTGTTTTTGGCGGATACAATGATTTTAAACAATGTTTTAAGAAATATTTCGTGCAAAGACATGCACATCCTGGCTAAGCAAATCATGCGCGCTCAGTAAAAAATCAAATTTTTAATTTTATTGCTTGATTAACAGCATTTTGCTTGCTTAAACAAGCAATTTAATTCAGGCTTTAATTTCATAAAGGCTTTAATTTAACCAAATTAAGCTCCGTTACACACATTTCTCCTAGCAGTAACAGCTGGTATAAGCGCTATAATCGCACAATGGCTGGTGTGACTATAAAGTCATGCACAAAAAACGCCAAATCAAAGCCACAAAAGCTGCCGGCTGTCAAACTGCATGCGGAATTAAAAAGAATTTTTAATAAAAAAGCGGTAAGCGACAAAGCAAGGGACTTAAATACATACACACATACTATATAGAAAACAAGTACAAGCATAGCTGCTTGCTACGTGCGCTTGAGTGTGTGTGCGCGCTAAAAATAAACGCGCGCGTATAACAAAGGGTAGGCCATCATTAAAAACATTACAAAGCAAGAATTAAAGAAATTAAATTAAAAAAACTAGCGACTAGCAGTAAGCTGCGGTGCCGAGCGCAGCAACTAAAAATATATATGAGTGTGTGTGTGTGCAACACCGCAAGCCGTTAATAATGGTTGTTTTGCGCGCGTCGAACGGCCATATTGATTTGCGCACCCCTATCTCTGTGGCTAGTGCCCACCGCTACACACACGCACGCAGCATACTAAGCATTGTTTGCGCCTATGTAGCGCAGCCATTATGCTGCTTGCAACAGCTGGCGTTGGGGTTGAGAATTTCCATGCATGTTGCATGCAACACCGGTATGATTTATGCAAATGTGTGTTTGCTTGTTTGAAGCACACACTTCAACACTTCGTCGACGGCGCGCCACTGCCGTTGAGGTGTGACGTACAACATATTGCGTCAAGTGTTAAAATTATTCACTCTTGTATGCACTCGTACAATGCGTTCGTAAGTGGTGGCTTCTTTTCTCACCTCTTGTAGGAGAGTGGGAAAAAAATTCAAGAAGAAACTTTGCTGGGAAAGATTTGCAGCGAGTTGTTGAAGAAGTTTGCTTGCCAGCTTCAAAACCAACAAGTCGAAGGTGCTTTTGAGAAAAGCTTGTAGAATTGCAATGAGTCAAGGGTTAATAAACTTGATTTAAGAGAATTTTGTGCGGATTTTTGAAGCAAAATTTTTTTATTTGTTTTGTGTCCATACAAAACTATGCTAATTTCTGCTAGAATTGTGTCTTATAATGTACACTGAATTTTAATAGCCTGTATAACTCAAGAAATTTCATTTCAAAATGCCTACAATAATTTTTTTAACAAGTTCTTGCATGTCCTTTTAAACAAATTAAGCACAAAGTAGCCGAAAAACATTTTAATCGTCATAAATACTTAAATAAATACTTAAACAAAAATTTTGATTTTAAGGATACGAATGTCCTTCGAAAAAAAAAATTCTAAAACTGTGAAAAACTGTTAAAACTTATATATATATCAATTTTATGTTAAATAGCAGATATTTTGCGAAAAGGATACGAAGGTCCTTAAAATTTTTCGAAGTAGTTTGCAAACACAGTTGATGATTACAAGTATTTAATAATGTTTTGTCAAAGAAAATAGCATTTTTCACAGAAAATATTTAATGAAATCCGTAAAAATAAATATATCACTCTAACTGCCTTTATTACCAACAGCAGTGGCAGAGTATAAAACGAATTACTTTTAAATGAGGTTGCAATTGAGATTTGTGTACATGCCTGCAACTCCCAGCGCTAATATGACCCATCAAAGCATATGTGAGTGAGTTGCTTGTTCGATATAAAACACCCAACAATGTGACCGACAAACACTTTTGATTAGACACAAAAGCATTTAACCAAGTATTTCCAGTATGTTGCATCACCAATAGCGACCTTTGTGCCATGTTGCATGTGGTAAACATTGCATTTAATGTGGCTAGTGGCAAGTAAAAACTACTAGACGCATACACACTTACTGCCGTTTTTAATTCATGCTCACTTGGTCAAAGGCGCTGGATAACCGGTTCGAAGTGGGCGTTTACCAAACACATTTAGAGGGTATTCGAAACACTTATGTTGTGTTTGGATCGGCAATGCACTTAATTTTCTGCGTTTTTGCGCAATTTTCAGACAATTCTACACTACAAGTGTGGGCATGTGTGTAGTGCGACTCAATTGGAAGACTTCAAAGAAATTGGTAGATCTGGACACTTTCCATAGTTTCAAGTGCCCAGTAGGAACTTTTGTCAGAGCTTAGCAGCTGTAATAATTATTTGCTGTCAATTTCTGCTGTTAGTTTTATGACATCTGACAGTGTTTTGTGACTAGTAACAGGTTTTTGTGACTAGTGACAGTGGTTTGGGACTACTGACAACTTGTGACAACGGAAAGTCATTCTATAAATATTATTAAAATATCTTTTTTATACTTAAACTAACTCTGGACACTATTGTCAATTTACTGTCTGCTTTTAATCACAGCTGACAGACTGTTTAAGTCTCTTAACTCATTATTTTTGACTGCTGACAGGTCCTCAAGAATATTGACACCACCAAGCACTAAGTTGTTATGTCACTTGCATAATTAAAGACCTACTTTTGTCGCAGTTCAAAACGTCAAAAAATGTTTGTAAGGTTTCGTGACAGCTGACAGACTTTTTAAGTCCAGTAACCCATTATTTTTGACAGCTAACAGGTCCTCCAGAATATTGACTTCACCAAATAATAAGTTGTTATATCACTCTTATGCCTAACAACCTATTTTTGTCGCAGTTCAAAACGTCAAAAAATGTTTGTAAGGTTTCATGACAGCTGACACAGGTTGAGTAACTAATAATTGATTTTTTTTACCACTCTCCGGTTTTTAAGAGTAACGACATTAGCTCATATAGAGTTGTTATGCAATTTCCATTTATGATGTCGAATTTTTGTGTGAATTGAAAATACTTTTTGACAGTTTTAATGACAGCTGACAACATTTACACCTACAGACAGACTTTTTGTGACAACTGACAGTGTCATATGATTTATAAAAGAAGTAAATTTTGATTCCAACTATACTTAGTAAGTTTCATATAATCACTAAACAACTTTTATGACAGCTGACAACGTCGAATAATATTTGAAAGTTTTAATGTCAGCTGACAGAGTTTATAGTACATCAGAACTGACCGCCTTGTCTTTGACAACTAACAGTTTCAGAAGAGTAATTACAACACTGGATTCTTATTCCAATACTTGTTGTTAAATTTTCCTAAACACTGATTGATTTTTGTACCACTAACCAATTCGAAAAGCAAGTGACCGCTTTAATGACAACTCACAACATTTTTTTTTTCACAACGGCAAAGTTTTTGACAGCTGACAGCTTCTTAAGAGTAAGCAAAATTTACAATGCTTCTTGCGAAAATTGTCCATCTTAGTTCAGTACGACTTTTGTGTCACTGATCTATGTATATCTCTGATAACTGATTTATATTTATGACTGCTGATCGCTCTTTGTGACAAATGACAGCTGACTTGTGTCATAATTTCACTGTTTTGCAAATTTAGCCTCACCAAGAGAGCCAAAACAGATAATATCCGCATATTCTGGTCATGTAATATTCTCGAACAGGCTTCTACATTCAACTTCTTCATTCTTCCCACTTTCTCTGCGTTAGCTTGAGCGCTCAAATCAAATTAATTGCTGCCCAACGGAGATATACCCCCTACCCTGAACACGTTGTTTTAATGCGCCCGTGTAACTCAGCAGCCACTACGTTCATCCTTATCTTAACTAGTTTCTTTCTCAACCTCGCTAACTTCCCCAATCGCCCACCTAACTACACCAATTCACATACGTTTCAGTCGTTATCCTTGCGTGTGCATTCAAGTGCGTGCGTGCGTGTATCACTTAAATACATATGAAGATCTTCTGCACTACCTCGCACCACTTACATGTTCGACACACGCCTTACAGACGCTCAAACACACACACACGCACAAACTATATTAAGCCTGTACTTATAAGTAATATGCCTTTGTATGTCCTTTTTCCTTGCCCGATTCAGATTCACCTTTTCGTATACTCCTGCGGGATACTTGAAACAATTCAGATAGAAAATCAAAAGCATCTGGCCAATTTACGCTTTTGGTTCGTTTGGCAGTATCACATGCGTGCGCAATGCCAGGTTATTAACAAAGTGAAAAATATGTGGGGTGGCGCTGGCGTTGCTGGTTTTCTTTGTAACTGCGCATATTAGCACACATGAGTTTTTTTTCTTTTTGTCCGACGTTGTTTGTTAAAGGTGTTACACTTGAAAAAATTTTATTCGCCAGAAGTGAAAAAAATAAAATTTGATGCTCAAATAAGCATCTACTTTCGAAAACTTCATGGAAAGACCGTTTTATAATACATTTTTAGTTCGAAAATGGAAAAATTGAGATAGAAAAGTATTTTTTACATGCAAGGATATAAATGTCCTTTGACCAATGAAGTTGAAACAAACCTCAGAACGAATTTTTAAGCTTAACTGTTGGGTTCTACAAAGAAATAAAACAATTTTTGATTCAGGACCATGCAAGGACACAAATATCCTTTGAGAAAAAATTCTCAAAATCGCTTTAAACCGTAGTTTTATGATGAACTATGTGATTCTACAAAGAAAAAAGCTATTTTTTGTTGGGAAGCAAGCAAGGACATGAATATCCTTTGAGAAAAAAGTTCTCAAAATCGCTTCAAACCGTATTTTTATGAGGAACTATATTATTCTACAAAGAAATAAGCTATTTTTCATTTAGGACCATGCAAGGACACAAATCTCCTTTGAGAAAAAAATTCTCAAAATCGCTTCAAACCGTATTTTTATGAGGAACTATGTGATTCTACAAAGAAATAAGCTATTTTTCATTTAGGACCATGCAAGGACACAAATATCCTTTGAGAAAAAAATTCTCAAAATCGCTTCAAACCGTATTTTTATGATGAACTATGTGATTCTACAAAGAAATAAGCTATTTTTTGTTTAGGACCATGCAAGGACATAAATATCCTTTGAGAAAAAATTCTCAAAATCGCTTCAAACCGAATTTTTATGACGAATTGTGTGATTCCACAAAAAAAAGAAGCAGTTATTTGGTTAGGACACTGCAGTGAAACAAACATCCTTTGAAAAAAAAATCGCCAAATCATTTAAAACCGCATTTTTATGCTTAATTGTTTGATTCTGCAGCAAAATATGCAAACGGTTTCCAAAGGACATGCAGGTCCTGAAATTTTATCTTCGAATATACGCTTAAAAAATAATTTGCATACAAAAAATAATGCATAATTATGAAAAATATGGAAAAAGTTTGCAAGGATACCTACAGAACCATATTAGAAAATGTTTTAATAGCAAAATTTGTTAATTTTTCTTGGTGTATACGACTTTTATTTTAATGTAAACACTTTTTATATCATTTTATTTGTTCCTACCCGTATGCCTTGCTATTTTCTTCCCCTGATTACCTTGTTAACTCACTATCTTACTCCTTCCATGTGCTCCGCCTCACAGAAATGCACAGAAATAACTTGGGAGCCACTGAACTGTATACAGTTTGCTTTTAGCTTACTCCTTTTTTTGCAAGATGCGCTGAAGCGTAAAGCAACAGAAGTTTCGCTCAAGAAATCTTTGAAGATTTTTTTTAGTTCGAACTACTAACCTATTTAAAGAATTTACTACATTGATTGCTCAGTATCTTTGCGTATTTAAGGCACAAATTTTCGCTCATAATATTTCGTAAATATTTTTTCATAAATTCCTTGTTATTGTTCTTGTCCTTTCTTTCAAATATTTTCACGCTAATTAGCCGCCCACTTAACACCTACACATAAAAACAATAAATATGGCTGCTGTTTTTCAAATTCTTGCATGCAAAAAAATTAATTGACTACCATTGAAAGGCCTGAAAACAAAGGCGTCTCAAATGGAATTGACTGCGAAGGGGTCTCATGCTTGGGGTAGGCACTCAAGTAAGTGCAGGCGACAAATGCAATTTGAAGCACAAATGTGTGTGGGTGTGTGCATTTCTGTGTCACTTGAGGGCATTTTTCACACCACGCTTGACACTTCACAAATTGCGCAAACACCTACCACTAATGCTGGTGTGTGGAATTATATAGAAAAAATGGAAAATAAGCAGTCACACACAATTAAAATGAAAAGCAGTAAACAAAAGAAGTGCGAAACAAAAAAAAAAGGGGTTGGAGAGGGTGTTAGAAAGGCTAAGAAGCAGCTAAAATGCATAATTCGTGCTAAAACGCAAAAAACGTTGCATAGCCGCAGGCGCTGCTTGGATTATATGCTTATAACTTGCTTTATTATTGGAATATTTTAATGAAATTTGATACAGGGAAAGCTGAAACCATGAGGAAACGAATGCTATATAACTAAGTAACGGTATATTGCAAAGAGTTTTGAAAAAGCCTTTAAAAAAAGTAAAAAAAAAAACATTATTTAAAGAAAGCTTAATGCTAATATAGGCGTGGCTCAAAAAATACTTGAGCTAACTCAAAAAAAAAAAAAAAAAATCAGAACAACATTTTGTGGAGTAAACGGCTCAAACACATACAAAATCAGCAAAATATGACAGCAACTACAAATAGCTGCCATAAAAATGTGTTTTCGAAAACTCACAAAATTGCAATAATTACTTAAAGTACAACATCAGATATGCAAAATTAAGTGTAGCGAAATGTTGCAGTAGGCGTAAATGCGAGTCAGTTCAAACAAGTTTATAATGGGCGTGGCATTGCCTACATTTAGGCGCAATTTGGTAGCTTGCAAGCCGCAGCGAAGATCTGAATCAAATTCGGTATATGAAATTCTTGTGAGGTTTCTTTAGCAGGAACTTTGCAAAAAGCCACAAAAACACGAAAAAAGTGAAAAAATAAAATGTTTTTTATTTTATTAATTTTCCTAAAAGAAAATATAACTTTCAAAAACTTCAATTTTAATTTTCGAAAATTAAAAAAAAAAATTCAAAAAAAAGTAACAAAAGAATTATTTTCGTGTTTTATTATATTCAAATAATTTTTTTTTTTCAAAAAACTTGGAATTTATTTTCAAATAATTTTTTTTTTGGAAAAACTTGGAATTTCTAATTTTTTTTATCAAAATTTGAAATAAAAAAAAATATTTTAAAAATTTAAATTTCTAAAAACAATTTACTTTATTGATTTTACAAAAATATATTTTTCAAAAGGCAATTTTTTTTGAAATTTCAATTTTTGAAAAAAAAATTTAGAAATTTCAATTTTTGAAAAGTTTCGAAATTTCAATTTTATATTTTCTTTTGCATTTTTCCATGAAATCACTTGAATGGACTTTTCAAGATTTTTTTTTTTAATTTTCTTTATTTCAATTTCAATTTTCTTCTATTTAATTGCGACTTTCTGACATTAAATTTACACAAATTTCTTTGTTTTCCGTTTCTTACCTTTCAAAATTGCTTTTATGCCTGCAAATATTTTAAGAATTTCCACTTAAGGCGTCTACAAAGAATTTAATTACGACATAGCATTGTTGTTGTCGCTTTGTATGCCAAAAACATTACAAGAAAAAAAATCGAAATAAAATTTTTGCATGACAAATTAAATACGTCGAAATGCCATTACAAGTCGGTATGCGGCACATGGCGCAGTTATGCGAACAACTGCAAGGCAATGTGCTACATTTTCATGCAACCGAATGTTGGAGCATATTTATGAATTGCAAATTTGTTGCAAGCATAAGTGGCAAGATGGCAAAAATTGTGGAGAGAAAAAAAATTCTTGAAGAAATATGCGAGTGGCAAAGTAGAACAACAACAAATAGCAAGTGCGCTGTGGCAAGTGGAAGAATATGTGTATATGTGTGTGTTGGTATGTATGTATATGTGTGTATTTGTATGTATACCACAAGCGGTTGTACGCAGTTATAAATAAATAACTGCAGCATACTGAGGTGATCTCTATCTGCGTCAACAACTGTCGCTGTTCGCAGCAGCTTCCTGGCGCTATTTATACTGTTGTATGTATCTATATATATATATATATATATGTGTGTGTAGACTGCTTTCAATCTTCAAATGCTACCCTTTTGCTGTTAAACAGTTGTGGCAAGCACATGAAACAAACGCACGCACTAAGCAACACGCAACCGCTGGCCGCGGCATCTAAAAACCGCAGCAGATGAGCATGCAGACACCAAAAAAAATTGATACCCAGCAATTTGCTGCGTATCCTGCTACCCTTTGCCTATTAAACACCATGCTGAGCATTAGTATAAATTCCTTTTATGATATTAAATATATATCTATAGCTTGCCGCATAAGTGCCTGCCCTCTTTTTATTGTATCCTTTTAACGAGATTTACGCACAAGATATGCAAAAGGACCTTTGGGAATGGATATCGGTTACGATCAATTTTGAAGATAAACAAAAGGGAGTATCATGCGTTGATGATGTGTGGTGGTTTGAGAGTGAGAATGTGAGTTAGAAGGTGTGATGGAAGATGAGAGTGAGATAGACAAAGTGAGAAAGAGGGAAAAAGACGCAAGGCTGTGGCGCTTAGCTGTCTAATATTGGTTATTACAGAGTAGAAAAGTTATGGAGAGGCATGGAAGAGAGTAAAAAAATATGCAAGCTTCAGGCAGATATATTAAAAAATTCGTTTTTATATAATATAAGGCATTTTTTTAATATTTCAAAGATCACAGTTTTTATAAAAGCAAAGTATTAAAAAAATTAAAATAAACAACAAAAATTAATTTTTTTCTCAAAAAAAAATTATAAATAGTTTAATTAAAATTTTTTAATAATTTATTTTCTGAAAAAATAAATTAAATTAAAAAAAAATTAATTAAATAAAATTTTTCTAAACATATAATACAACAATTTTATAAATAATTAATTTTTGTCGAGAAAAATTAAAAATTAAACTAATTAAATTGTGTAAATTTAATATTAAATACAAATTAAATTAATTTTTTTAAATTAAATTTTTAATTAAATTATTATTTTTAATTAAATTTTTAATTAAATTAATTTTTTTTAAATTAAATTTTTAATTAAATTAATTTGTTTTTAATTTAATTTTTAATTTGATTAATTTTTTTTAATTTAATTTTCTTTAAAAAAAAATAAATTATTTACATGTTTTTTGTTTTTTGAGAAAAAAATTAAGTTTTTAATTAAATTATTTAAAAGCGCATAAAATATTAAAAACAGTTTTTCTACGCTAACCTCAAAATTAGTGAAAATAATTCATTTTCTCTATCCAAGAAATATACAAAATTTAAAAATTTCTAAGGTTTTATTAAAATTGCTGTTCATGCCACAAACGCATTCAAAGCAGTCGTCAAAATGTGTAAGGTGCACATATAATAATTTTATAAATAATTAATTTTGTGAGAAAAATTTAAAAATTAAACTAATTAAATTTTTTAAATTTAATATTTAATTAAATACATTTTTTAAGTTAGTATTTTAATTAAATTAATATTTTTTAAATTAAATTTTTAATTAAATTAATTTTTGAATTTAATTTTATTTCTCAAAAAAATAAATTATTTATATATTTTTTGTTTTTTGAGAAAAAAATTATTTTTTTTAATTAAATTATTTAAAAACGCATAAACAATTAATTTTTTTTTATAAAAAAAAAATTGAAAAATTCAAATAGTTGTCTTATAAGTATTGAAATATATTAAAAACAGTTTTTCTACGCTAACCTCAAAATTACTAAAAAAAATCACTTTCTATAACCAAGAAACATACAAAATTTGAAAGCTTATAAGGTTTTATTAAAATTACTATTCATGCCACAAACGCATTCATAGCGGCCATCAAAATGTGTAAGGTGCCGGCAAATTGCACAAATCAAGTAGTTGGCACAAAATTAAATTTGCAGCCAAGTCACACCTAGTTTTTTTTGCTGGCTTGCTCATTTGCATGAAAATGCGCTCATAACGGTAAATATATGCAGCCGCCTGCTATTTGGCACTTTTCTATTTGTTTTTAGGCGACATATTGTTATTTGTTGGCTCGTATGGTTTTTTTTAGTTATAGGCGCCTGGGGGTATGCTACGCTGATTATGCTGGGACCTTTTAGGTGTTGAATTTGAAGCTAATGAAATGTTTTTTGGTGTGTATTTTGCTTGAGTGGAGAAATACTTGTACGTAGTAAGTGTATTTTTGCGTTGCTAACGGTAGTTTTGGGTATTTGTGTGCTTTAGGGGTATTAAGGAAGTGTGTGTTGCAAGTTAGTGAAAACTGTGCGCACATACGAGTATGTGTTTAATACACAAATAGTTTTGCAGGCACGAAAATATTTTCATGTTTTGCTTTGTGTAAAAATTTTGTGCGCTTTTTTGCAATTTTTTCAATATTTTTTTTATTTTTCCTCTTTTTTATTTTTCTTTGTGCTTCCACAACAAGCGTGCATTTTTGTTGTTGCTGCTACACGCCAAGCTTGTACATAAAATTCTTTCGCTGGAATTTTTCACCTTTCCTCGACTTTTATTACAACCTTCAACTATTTGCTGCCTGCCACTTGGCCTACACACCTTTTCGCTCGAATTTTTTTCGACTTTTTACAACCTTTTTACACGTCTGGCGCAGTAAAACTATTTGCTTGCGCGTATTTTGTACTTTTTGTTGTTGTTAGTTTTATATTTTTTGTTACTTTTTTGCCAGCAGTGAAATATGGCCGCGTTGAAGCGGTCCGAAATTCCTGACATGACACCAGTCGCGCCAACAGTATCAACAAAAGCAACAACAAAAATGAAAACTAACATTAACAACAACAAAAACAACCCGAATTATATGTAGCAAGTGGCTCAAATCTAATTTACATAATGTTTTTAGCGCGTACATTTGACACTATCAGCGTTAGAAAAATGCGCGCAAGCGAGTGGCGTACCACTGCGGGCTGCGGCTGGGGGTTGAGCGTCCGAAATGTGAATAAAAAACGAAAAGCGGTAGGAAATTTCATAGAAATTGTTAGTGACATTAGTGGTATTATAGCGCCGCGTCGGCCATTTGCGCGCCATTAAAACAAATGTGGTTGTGTGTTGTTGCTTTTCGTGGCAAGTAGGTTGATACACTGTTATGTGTTTGTATGTTTGTGTGGCATTATAGGGTGCCTTTTAATTTATGCGCTTTATTACACCCTCGGCCAGCGGATAAGACACATATGTACATGAATGAGTTTGGTATATACATAGTGTTGCCATATGGAAAAAAATTAAAAATTTGTAAGAAAACTCTTTGTTGTAATAAAAATGCTATATGGGGTTAATTAAAATTTTAATATTAAAAAAAAATTACTTAATTTATTGAAAACAAATTTATTTTAATTTTTGAAAAAATTACGTAATTTTTGTAAAAAATTAAAAAAAAATTTACTTATTCAAAAAAAACTTTTTGTTAAATTTGACTAAATTTGTTGGAAAAATAATTTTAAAAATTTACTTAATTTTTATTATTTAAAAAAAAATTACTTAATTAAAAAAATACAAACGACACTATTTTTTAAATACGTTCATAATTTTGTTTAAATTTCTTTTTCGTTTAAGCTTTTTTTTAATTTTATTATTTTGCTTTCTCATATTTTTAGATATATTTTAATTTTTGTAATTATCTGGCAACTCTGGGTGATTGAAAATATTTTTTAAAATTAATTTTGTTGTTATATTTATGTTTTATATGTTTAGCTGCTACTCATTTTGATTTTTTAATTTATTATTTTATACCATCTGGCAACTCTAGCTGATTAAAAATATTTTTTAAAATAAATTTTGAATTATTTCTTGTGTTTAATGTGTTTATCTATTATTCATTTAAATTTTTTAATATTTTAATATTTTATATGATCTGGCAGCGCCGTCCTTCATATTATTGCAGTGCATTTATTTCTAATTTTTTATTTTTTTTAATATATTTTATATATTTAAATATATTTAAAATATTTTTATATTATTTTTTTTCATTTATTTTTCTTATATTTCTTAACATCTGGCACCCCTTTTAATACTATTTCACCTTGTCACATTCTTTTAATATTTTATTTCGCCACCACACCAGCGCTTGTTAAAATGTCGTAAAAAGCCTGAATATGCCTCATTAATTTTAAAAGGCGTTGATTATGTGTACACACGACGCGTACTTTCGGGGTCACCCACAACAATAATAATAATAAAATTCGAGGAAAAAAATAAATTAAATAAATCTACCATATTAGAGATTTAATGGGTAGGTAATGAAGAAAGCACTACCCAAAAGCAGTTCAGTACATACGGAGGAAGGGGATGGGGCAATAAAATTGTTGGTACCAGTTGCTGGTGACATTGGTTGAGAATTGCAGGTCAATATATAATATAATAAAAAAAAATTTCAAATAATATTTGAGAAATGTGATATTTTTGACTGAGAGTTAAAGTTTAGTATTTTACTTTAAAAAAAAAATTAATTAATTAAATAAAAAAAATTAATTAATATAATATATCAAACATTTTTAAATTTAAAAAATTAATTAATCAAAATTTAAAAAAAAATTATAATTAAATTAAAAAAATTAAATTGAATTTAAAAAAAATTAATTAAATTAAACAAAATAATTATTTTTTTACTAAAAAACTAATTATCATAAAATAAAAAAAATATATATATAAACTTTGGAAATTTAATCTAATTAATTAAAAAAATAATTAGTTTTTTAATTAAAAAATATTTCTTTTAAATATTTTAATTAAAATTTTTTTTTAATTTAATTATAATTAAAAAAAATTATAATTAAAAAAAATTAATTAATTCAAAAATTAATTATTTTTATTAATTATTATTAATTATTATTTTTTAATAAATAAATAAATATTTAAAAAAAATTGTTTTTTTAATTAAGAAATAATAATTAATAAAAATAATTATTTTTTTAACCAATTAATTTTTTTTAATTATATTTTTTTTATTTGATTAAATAATTATTTTGATTTTCTTTTAATTTAAAAAAATTTTATTCATTATTTACTTTTTTCCAAAGTTTATATTTTTTACATTTAAAAAAAATTTCCAAAATTTCTAATTAAAAATTTTTTTTTTTTCACTAATATTTTTTTATCAAAGTTTTGGTTATTATAGCACATAATCGCAGGCATATTCTAACTGCTAGTAACAACCATCGTATGTACTCTATGATTTATTTACAACCGCGCGCGGCATTCCTGCCTTTGAAGCCGCTGGGGCACCGCAATTGCTTTGGGCGCACAAAGGACCCTGAGCGCAGCATGCGGTGCTAGTTTGCTGTCAACTGTCTTCGAAATCCCCAGTTATTTACCAACTTTCTTTACTCCCTCCTAATCTCCGCTTCCTTTGTCTGCCCCTATGCGCTGCGCTATTCAACGAATTTGTCTACTTGCTGTCAGCAGACGCCTGCACCCGCTGCGCCGCAGCGCTCCTACACACTCATTATCACCCGGCCACTGTTGAGCCGCCGCACAATGGCCAACCGCAAAACAGACATTCTCATACAATTAGAATTTGTACACACACAAAAAGCAGTACAACAACAACAAATATAAATAGCAAATGTGTGTGTGTTGTTGCACCTACTTGTACATCCAACATTTGGGCCGTTGGCCGTACAGGCTACGCTTAATGAGCCGCTCATGCGACAGACAGTTGTGGCATTTTAGCCGCAGGAGGTGCCTCGATGCGCAGCTGATCGTTTGAGCGGCAGCTCCTTGCCACAACGCATACTTTCACTGCTACTAACTGCTTGTTGTTGCAACACAAAGGCAATTACTCTGCACGCAGCCAAATCATTTCGGTGCGGTTTTGTCTGTGGCGCCTGCACACATGCATGTGTATGTGCACCAAAGCATAAACATATCATTTTGTATGCCAAAAAGGTTTGCTTACAACAAAAAGTAGCTGCATTGTTGTTGTTATTATTATTTTCCTGCATATTAAGACGTTTCAACGAGGCTCGACTTCAATCATTTCCAAAGCCTTGTTTTGACTTTGATCTTACTATTGCTGTTGTTGTTGTTGTTTTCAAGTGTCTCAGTGCACGTTGGTGTCTCTTTGGCTAATTGAGTTGTACTACAAGTCCATATCACGGTAATGGATGTGGCAATTATGTTGGGGCATGAAGTTGGTGACTCGGGCAGGTCGGCCACAAGTGGTGTTTGAAATGTTTATTTGTCAATATGTGGGACTTGGGGCTGCCATTTTTAGCAGAAAATATTTTATAAAAATATTTATTCATTATAAATTAATTTAATTATATTTAAAAGAATTTCAAAACATTAATTTTTGAAAAAAAAATTTAACTTTGAAAATAATTTAAAAAAAAATATGCCAAGAATACCCAAAACTGATTTAAGCGGTCCACTCACGACAAATTTGTTTGACAAATCTGTTTGAGTTTGAGGTGGTTTTTGTCGTGAGTGGGCATGTTGTCAAACGGATGGAAGGTTTGCGACAAATTTCAAAAACTAACAACCGATTTGTGGATTCGTTTGTTGTGAGTGGCGTGGTTTGCAAACATTTGAGCAGTTGGTTGAAATTTTTGCAGAGTAAACATCAGCGGATAAAAAATGGCAAGCGTGAGCAAAAATTTTTGGAAGAGTTTATTGAATTATTTAAAAATGAACCGGCCTTATGGCAATGCAAAAGTGAAAATTATAAGAATAAATGCCAAAAAGATAAGTCCAACCTGAGGAAGTTTTTAAAATCGTCAGGAGCAGCCAGCTCCATTGAATTTAACAGTTTTACATGTGAGTGCTTATATCTCTCACATAACCACTCTTTCATCCATTCTTTCTTCATTATTATACCCCGAACAGGGTATATTAAGTTTGTCACGATGTTTGTAACACCCAGAAGGAAGCGTCGGAGGCCCTATCCGTCTGTCCGTCTGTCCGTCCGTCCGTCTGTCCGTCTGTCTGTATATATACGAACTAGTCCCGCAGTTTTTAAGATATCCTTTTGAAATTTTGCAAACGTCATTCTCTCTTCAAGAAGCTGCTCATTTGTCGAAACGGCCGATATCGCACCACTATAACATAGCAGATGCCATATAAACTGAACGATCGGAATCAAGTTCTCATATGGAAAACTTTCGCATTTGACAATGTATCTTCACCAAATTTGGTATAGATTATTTTCTAGGGCAAAAATGTAGTATCCGAGAAAATTATTCAGATCGGTTAACTATAGCATATAACTACCATACAAACTGAACGATCGGAATCAAGTTCTTGTATGGACAACTTTCACATTTGAGGAGATATATTCACGAAATTTGGTATATATTATTTTCTAAGGCAACAATGTAATCTCCGAAAGAAATTGTTCAGATTGGTTAACTATAGCATATAGCTGCCATACAAACTGAACGATCGGAATCAAGTTCTTGTATGGACAACTTTCACATTTGAGGAGATATATTCACGAAATTTGGTATATATTATTTTCTAAGGCAACAATGTAATCTCCGAAGAAAGTGTTCAGATCGGTTAACTATAGCATATAGCTGCCATACAAACTGAACGATCGGAATCAAGTTCTTGTATGGACAACTTTCACATTTGACAAGATATATTCACGAAATCTGGTATATATTATTTTCTAAGGCAACAATGTATTATCTAAAAAACTTGTTCAGAACGGGTTCCTATAGCATATAGCTTCCATACAAACTGGACACATAGTTACTAACAGAAATGCACCTGTGAAGGGTATTTAGCTTCGGTGCAACCGAAGCTAACGTTTTTTCTTGTTTTTTTTTGCATTTGGCTTTTTTCGCTTCATGCACTGGTGTATTACTAGCAGCGCAATTACATCATCCGCGTTATAATCAGACATGTTCACTCCGCGAAGCACACAATGGAAATAAAGTTTGTCAAATCGGTTTGTCGTGAGTGCTCAAGCGTCTTCAAACAGATTTGTCAAACAAATTTGTCGTGGGTGGGCCGCTTTAAACATTTGAAAAATTTCATTTAAAAAAATATTTTGAAAAAAAAAATTTTGAAAAAAAAGTTTTGAAAAAAAAAAATGTTTGAAGAAAGTTTGCCAAATGAACAGTTTGAACATTTTTTTAAATCCAAAAATAGCTTCCTTCAATATTTTTTTTTTATTTATGAAAATTTTTTTTTCCATATGAAAAAAATTTAAATAAAAAAAAAATTTTCTAAATTTTCTTTAATTAACCGAAAAAAAATATTGAAGAAAGCAATTTTTGAATAAAAAAAATGTCCAGAATACCCATTTGGAAATTTTTTTTTCAAAAATTAAAATTTTTATTTTTGAATAAAAAAATACCAAAAATACCCAAAACTGATTTAAACGCCAAAAACTTTTTAAAAATCATAAAAAAAAAACATTTTTAGAAAAATTTTTGAAAATATTTTTTCATTATACATAAAAACATGAAAAATTTTGAGCGCGACTCTACACGTTCGACAGACATACATACATAGTCATACACTCACTTGCATTAATGGTGTATGTTTACATGGAATTATATGGCCCAACAATAGAAATTAATGTCAACTATGGCAACCCCCTGCCGCTTCGAACTGTCAGCCTTTAGCTGGCAAAGGAAAGTAAGCCAAAATTCTTTTTGGGGGAAAACCTTAAAGGAAAGCAACAACAAGGAGCCCGAATTTGGGGCGAATTGCGTCTTAAAGTGAGCAACAAAGCGCAAGACAAAAAGGTAGCGAGCATTGAATATTTGAAGTAAAGAGTAGACTAAGTAGATTTACTTGCTTTTTGAGGGCGTCGCTCAAAGGCGGACCGCCACAATGAGATTTGTGTAGGAAAAAGGTGCTCAGAAGGGATAATTTCTTTGAAAATTGAAATGTGAAAAGTAAGACTTAGTTTAGGGATTGTAAGTAGTAGAGAAAATGACAAATTTTTGAAGTGCGGTGGAAATTCAATTTTTCATAGAAGTTGTGGGAAAATGAATTATATGATAAAGTGGCGCTTGAAACGTTAGGAGGTGTACAATACAAAGTAAAAATTGTATCACATTCAAAGTGAAAAGAGAAAGATGACTGAATAATTTTGTAAAGTATTTAAAAAATATTTTGGAATAAAAAAATCAATACTTACAATTGAAAAAAATTATTTTCAAGAAAGTATTGCAATGCCACACATAATATCAAAATTTGCAAAAAATTTTAAAACATATAAAAAATATTTTCGAAAAAAATAGTAAAAAATTTCGAAAAAAATTAAATATTATACTAATTATTTAAAAAAACATTTCAAAAAATATGTATAGTGATTGACTTTGTGCATAAACTCCAAAATTAAATTCTTAAAAAATATATATATTATATAAATTACATAAAAAAGATTATATAAAATATTTAAAATTAAATTCTTAAAAAAATTAGATTTTGTTAATTATAAAATTAAAAAAAATTTAATTATGAAATTATCTAATTAATAAAATTAAAAAAAATATATAAAAAAATTTAATTAAGAAGTATTAAATTAAATTAAATTAAATTATAAATAAATTAAATTAAATATTAAAAACTTTACGTTATTAAAATTTTACTAAAAACCTTAAATTTTGAAATTTTCTAATTAAAAAAAATTTAATTAATATACAAAAAAATTTAATTAGGAGGTATTAAATTAAATTAAGTTATAAATATATTAAATTAAATATTAAAAACTTTCATTATTAAAATTTTATTAAAAAAAATTAAATTTTCTAATTAAAAAAATTAAAAAAAAAATTTAATTAAAAAATTTCATTATTAAAATTTTTACTAAAAATTTCTTATTTAAAATTTCTTTTATTAAATTTTTTTTATTTTTTAATTAATTCATAATTTTATATATATATTTATTTAATTTTTTAATTAAGTAAATAAAACTTTTAAAAATGTAAATCGTACTTACATATTAATTTCAGCTGAAAAAAAATTAAGAACAATTAATATTAGTATAAAACATAATAAAATAATATTTAAACTTAATTCTACAAAAACAAAACTTTATAAAATTGTACCGATTTTTTTAATATATAAAAACATTAGAATAAAATATTATATGTATACATAGATATGTACATACAAAAAACTTTTCGAAAAATATAATAAATCCAAAAAGTGAATATTTTTATAATTTTATGATTTTTTTTTATAATTTTTTCGACAAAATAAGCAAAGGAAATCTGAAAAAAATCTCATTTTTGAAAATTACTCGCTTTTACTTAAAAAAAAGGTTAAAAATTTCCCAAACAGCAGCTTTGCAGCACACATTATATCAACTAATTTTTCTTCTTCTCGCCTTTTACAACCGCACGCCCTCAACTTTTTATCAATTACCCCGCGCTAACGCCATTTGAAGCCTTTCTTTGTAACCCAAAAGGCTTTGTAAATTTATAAAGATTCTCCAACAGCACACTTAACTGTGCGGTTGCGCACAAAGACAACAAAAAATTAAAGAAATCTGTCTTTAAAGGAAACCCGCCCGAAAAAAGGCACACTCAGCGGTGGCAAATGACAATTGTCAATTGACAATTGACAGACGCCTGAGTGCGCGCTCACAAAGGTGAGTGCTGGGAGCGGCAGCTAACGTTTTGTCGGCGGCACACAGGCAATGACACTCGAGCAGTACACGTGTACTGACAAGGCTGGTAACTGATATGGCTGCAGATAGCAGCCTTAAGCAGCTGGAAGTGGATTACAGATGGTTGGGAAGATGTTGCGAAAAAAATATAGAAAAAAGTAGAAGAAATAAGTTGAGAAGAATTTACAAAAAAAAAATTTACAAAAAAAAAAAATTAGAGAAAAAAATGGAAAACACATTAAAAAAAAACTCAAAATAATTTCGAAAAAAGAATGCAAAAAAAAAAAAAAATACTAAAAATAAAAAATAGGGAAGTAGAAAATCTAAGATTCGAGAAAATTGCTGTAAAACGCTTTTGTGTCAATGCTCAGCTGGTCGCCTGCTCTTAGCATGCGCTGAAGCGTGTGCGCAGGTGTTGCGTGCGACTGCGTAGAAGGGTTAAGTGAAAAGAAATATTTTTTAGATTTTAAGTGCTTGAGGCATTGCTGCTGTTTTGTGGGTTGCAAGCAGAATATTAGGCGGTGTAAAGTTTTTTTTGTTAGTTTTCTAATATGGAAAATAAAAAAAAAAAACCAAAAATATTTAAAAGAAAAAATTTTCATTGAATTTTCTTTTAAATATTTTATATTAATCAAAAAAAAATTTCATTGAATTTTCTTTTTAAATACATATTTCTGAATTTTCTTTATTTTCCATATTAGAAAACTAAAAAAAATCTTTGCACCAAACATATTAAAAAAATTTTAAAACAAATAGATATATATTTAAAAGAAAAAAGTATTGAAGGAATTTCGCTTTATACATAATTTTTTCATTGTTTAAAATTTTTTGATTTTTTTTTTAAATTTTCTTTGAGTTTTTTAATATTTAGTATAACAATTTTTTGGAAAAAAATCAAAAAAAAATTTTAAATTTTCCACAAATAAATAAAAAATATTTAAAAGAAAGCAATTTTTCAAGATTATTAAAAATTTATATGTATAATAATTAATTAAAATTTTTTAAATAAAAAAATTAAAAAATTCAAAGAAAATTAAAAGTTTTCACAA
This sequence comes from Bactrocera zonata, assembly GCA_037783105.1. Lineage (NCBI taxonomy): Eukaryota > Metazoa > Arthropoda > Insecta > Diptera > Tephritidae > Bactrocera > Bactrocera zonata. Next base: position 67,904 of record JBAWJQ010003930.1, read on the forward strand.
ATATATAAAAAATATTGAAAACTAAAAATTACATAAAAAAAACAAAAGTAGATGCTTTAATAATGTTTTTTGGTTTTTTTGCAAATTTAAAATTTTTTTAAATTTATATTTTTTTTACTTTTCATTTCATTTTTAACAGAGAACAGTTTTTTTAAATTTTTTCTATGTATATTATACCAACAAAAATTAACTTAATTTTCACAATATTTTATCCCTAAATATTAAACACTTTAAATATAAAAAAACCTAAATTTTTGTGAACATTTAAAAAAAATTGCTTATAAAAATTTCAGAAATTTTGTTATTATAAAAATAATAAATTATGTTTTTTTATTAATTTTTTTCAGTGGAAAAATTTTTGCAAATTTATTTTTTAAATTTGTCGAACGTTTTTAATCTTAATATGGTTTTATTTTAATTTTTTTTTAATTTTTCACAAACAGTCTTATTGGAATTTTTTTTTGCAAGTTTTTAATTTTTTCTTTAATTTATCAAACGTATTTAATTTTAACAAGGTTTTATTTTAATTTTTCACAACATTTTATAGGAAATTTTTTTCAATTTTTCCCATTTTTTTTTAATTTATCAAACGTATTTAATTTCAATTTTTAACTTAACTTTTTTTATTTAATTTTTTTACAATTTTTTCCCCATTTTTTTTTTAATTTTTCAAACGTATTTAATTTTAATTTTTGACTTAACTTTTTTGATTTAATTTTTTTGGGTTTTTTTCTTCCTAATATACGTAGATCAAAAAAAAATATTATAGAAATTTTTAATTTTTTACATAAAAAATTTTATAAACTTTTTCCCAATTTATCCGAATTTGGATAAAATTATATAAATATATAGAAAATATCAATTTTATTTTTGTTTGTGTAATATTTTGCGTCACAAAAATTCATACTTATCAAGCAAGTGTCAGCCAGCCGACCGCAAATTAACGCTCGCATCAAATTTTTCGATAAAATTTCAAAAAACAAAACCTCCAAAATCCGATTGTGGTTAGAAAAAATGTGTATGCGGCAGCTAAAATGACATTCCGATATTACTTACGTATTTCACTTGTGCACTAAATGTGCCTGCATATGTATGTATGTTTGTGTGTGCGTGCGAGTGTTTGGCAACTTTGTTGTTGTTTAACAAATATTTGCATAGCTTGTTTGCTTACAGTTGGGCGCTGCTTGTTGTACGCTGCGGTTGTGAAATTTAAGTAGCTTAATGGCGCTACAAAATCAGCGTGCCACAAAACAAAAACAAAACGGTCAACAAGGCAAAAACGAAAGCGAAATAATAGTATAGAAAACCGAGCAGGAAGAAGAAGATGAAGCGCAAATAAACAGTTGTGGCGGCGTGGAAATCAGTCAGTGCAATCAGGGTATGAGTTGTATGATTTTTTTGGCTTTCAGCTGCTTGTGGCAGCAAGTTGAGTGCGTGTATTGAATGAAACGCATAAGTAAATATTTGTTGAACTCGGCATAAAGCGGAGAAAAGTCGTTGAAATAGATGAAACGATTTTTTTCTCTTAGATATCAGGTTTTTGTGGTCTTATTAAGCGAATTAAACTAATTTTTAGAAATTTTTGTGGAAAAAAAACAATTTTTTGTAGTTTGAGGATCCTGTCTTGCATTTATACTAAGAAATCGGAGGCGATAACATACTTTTATGGTTAGAAACAACGTTTTTGGCCTAGTTTTCGTTATTTTTTAAACGGTAGTAAATATTACAAATCGATAAAAATTTCGATAATTCGATAAAAATCTTGATAGTTCGATAAAAATTTCGATAAATCGATAGAAAATCTATTATAAACATCGAAATTTGCTCATTTAACCATGTTTGCATTGTGTAAACACGCGCTTTACTTTAAAATACTGCAAAAATTAAGTATGACAATTCGATAACTACGATTATAGTACGATTTACGGTTATGCAAGCACTCTTTTTCAGTGGAATAATCGATAAATAAGTTCCGTTAAACGCTTGTACACATTTTTTTGCTAAATTTATGGTTATTACTGCAAAAATCTGACGCTTGACAGTTCGATAACAATTTCTAAATATGTCTGACACATCGATAACACTGTAATTTTGCTGCATAAGCAGTTATTTGCGTTAAATTTTCCTTATAATAGCCATAAAATAGTTGTAGCATAAGTAGTTTATCTATTACCAATCGATAATATTAATTCTAATCGATATTTCTGTAACATTTTGGCAGTAATAACTCGATACAATTTATAGCGCCTTGCTAACATGGTTTAAAAAATGCTAACGTGCCGCCTATGTGTTTATTTTTATTAATAAATTCATAAAAAATATTTATGACAATTCGATAACATGCCTCCTGCTGCTTATTGTAAGCGAAATCTGATAATTTTTTAGCGCTTATAAAAATGCATATTAATGATAACCACTTGCTGCGTTTAGCGAGCATTGACTTGTCTTTTTAAGGGAAAAATTTTAATGCAACGTATCGATGACAAAGCGATTATATTACTAGAAAGCGATTATTCGGAAAATTGTTTAAATCTTTATGTGAGGAATGTGGTAATTGTCATTTATATTATAAAGTTGACTTGCCTTTTATAGATTTATAACGGAGTTAAGCTCGTCTTTCATTGTTAGTTTGAAAAGAGACCCACATATGACAATTCGATAACACATTTTTTGCACCTGTGGAGTAACATTTTCCATTTTTAAGTGACAAATTTGTTTTCTGTGTCGTTTATGTTATATGGTATGGTACTTATAAACATTTTTCGCCTAACTTTCTTTGTGTTTTTGGAGAAGAGACTCACATGACAATTCGATAACATTTATCTTTTGTAGTTATCAACTAAAACTCTACAAAGGTATGCTTGATCTAGCTTTCACTGGCCTTAACAGTTCTTTTAAGCTATTACTGCACTTTTTTTTACAAAAAAATGGGCGAGTCATGTATGACTATATGCTGACAATGCTATGACAAGCCATTTCTGACGACTTTTCAACAATTTTGGTGATATTTTTGTAATTATGTCAGTCTTAAGGCAATCTGTATCATTATATATAACTCCAAACCTTACAAGTGTCAACTCTGCGACTAAACTTTTCCCCTTTGTGCCTCGAAATCTGAGCCCTACACATATTTCAAGCCAACTGAGGTAAATTAAAATATTTGTATGAGCCAAACGAATGTCAACGACAACAACAAAGCGTCCAGCCGCAAGACAACACAAACAAAAAGGTTATTTTTTTATCAGGCAACAACAACAATTTGGTGCTAAAACTAAAGGCCAGTAGCTGCTAAGACGACTAAATACGATTTTTTTTTCCATTTTCTTGCCAAGCCCAAACTAAGGTAGAGACCTGAAGTAAGTCCGCTTGTGAATGAATGTCATGAGTGCTGAGCGGAGTGAGAGCGGTCGAAAAATTAATATGCGGCAGTAAAACCAGTGGCAATGGCGGCTAATAATGAAGCGCGCACACATGCACACACACACACACGTGTATGGCGAATAAGCGTTAAATGACAAAAGTATAAAAGCAGCGAGAATCTGTCGCTAAAGAAGCTGGAACCTGAAGGCAAAGCAACAAAAATAAAAACAAAACAAAAAAAATTAAAACAACAACAAATGTGAAGGAAGAACTTAAAAAGGCATGCAAAAAGAGTCAAAATTAAATACAAAAGGTACGGGTACTTGCTGATAAGGCAACAACAATAAGTGGAAGAAATAATTTAAAACAACAACAATAACAACAAAAAGAAATCAAAGCAAAATCAAAGTTAGCCACGAAAGTTGCTGGAACTCGATGTTAAAGCAAAAGTAAGTAAAAAAATAAATTAAAGCAACAACAACAACAACAAAATTGAAACAACAACATTTGAAAGAATCAAAGTTGACAGCAAAAGTTGCTGCAACTTGCTGACAAAGCAACAACAAGCAAAAAACAACAAGTGAAAACAACAACAACAATAACAAAATAAAACAAAAACAACAAAAAGTTAAAACAACAACAACGAAAAGTAAAAACAATAACAAAAAACAAAAAATCTCAAAATCAACAACAAAAGCGCCATTAATGCGAACAAAGCAAATACCGCCGTCACTAAGGTTGACAAAACTGCAGATCAAGCAAAGGCTACTTAAGTAGTTGTGTCGCTGGCTGTGGCAAGTGCAAATAAATGCTGATGGCAGCACCGAACAGGCGTGTTATGGCGGCGCCGGCGTCAGCGCGCCTATTAAAACAAAGAAATATTAACAAAAACAAAAGCAACAAAAATAAGATATACATTTAAAGAAGTATGCGTGTGTGTGCGTGTGAAAGAGCGCGTTGCAAGTGTGCAAGTGATGCCACTATACATACATATGTATGTATGTACGTACAAATGTATGAATGTGTCATATGGCAGACAGGAAATTTGTATTTGCCAACTATTTGCCAAGCAGATAAAGTGATCTCCCCCAACAACAATAACAGCAACACAACAACACCAGTGTGTGTTGAGCAAAGTGGGCATTTTAAGTATGGGAAAAAACAACAAGTAGCTAGAAATGAAAGTAAACGCACATGCTGTACAACAAATATACGGCTGCCTAAGCATTAAAAGTGTAAATAAAAAATTTTGAATTTGAATATGACTGCTTTGGTGACTTTCGCTGGCTGCCGCGCACAGCTTCCGAGGCGCAAATATTTAAATTATTTTTTTTTTGGAATTTTTTTCGACAAGCTGCTTATTTCTGGGTGCCAGTGTGGCGCGTAAAGCCTGGTAGCCGCCGTGAAGGTGTCTGGCTGTCACCTAAGCAGTTAAGTGGTGTATGAAATGTAGAAAAAAATATTAGAAAAAATTAAAAAAAACTATAATTCAAAAAAAGAAAAAAAAAAAAACGTTAACTTGTGCTGCAATGAAACTAATAATAACACACAGACGCTCATCTTATGCCATAAAAGAGTATAATAAAAAGAGCTTTGCCTTGACCGATATCGATCAGTTTGTATGGCAGCCATATGCTATAGTAGTCTGATCTGAAAAATTTCTTCGGATCTTATATAATTGTCTTTGATAATAATTTATGCCAAATTTCGTGAAGATATATTGAAAGATAAAAAAGTTTTTCATACAAAATTTTTGTTCAGATCGGTCACTTTGTATGACAGCTATATGCTATAGTTGCCCGATCTACAAAATATATTCGGAGATTATAACGCTGGCTTAGAAAATTATGTATACCAAATTTCGTGCAGATAACTTATCAAATAAAAAAGTTTTCTATATAAAAACTTAATTTTTATGGGTCATTTTGTATGGCAGCTATATGCTATAGTTGCCCGATCTACAAAAAATATTCGGAGCTTATAACGCTGGCTTAGAAAATTATGTATACCAAATTTCGTGCAGATAACTTATCAAACAAAAAAGTTTTCTATACAAAAACTTTATTTTAATCGGTCACTTTGTATGGCAGCTATATGCTATAGTGTTCCGATTTTAAAACTTTATTCGGAGATTTTAGCGCTAATCCGGATAATAATATATACCAAATTTCGTGCAGATAACTTTTCAAATAAAAAAGTTTTTCATACAAGAATATTGTTCAGATCAGTCAGCTTCTATGGCAGCTATATGCTATAATTGTCCGATATCAACAATTTCGACATATAAGCAGATTCTCAAGCAGAAAAGTGCATATCAAAAATTTCATACGGATATCTCAAACACTAAGGTTTTTATACACGTACTATTAAAAAATTTTAAATTATAGAAAAATCGTAAAAAAATCCCAAAAATTATAACAACAACTTAAACTGCTTGAAAACGAAACTGAAATGGAATAAATTATTGTAGTTGCAAGGCAAACTTTGATTATTTATTATGGCGCTACATAAAGTGAGCTTTTGTTTGAGCCCATTTAGGCCCTTTTCTTTCGTTGGTGCGCTGCTGCCGGCTGTCGCAACTATTTATTTGCTCTTTACGCAGCTGTAAGACAAGTTATTTGTATGTGTGTGTGTGTGGTAAGCCCTTGGCGCCAGTGTCACTTAGTTTTGTGGCTACCACATTACACAAATAAGCGTTGTAAATAAAAGTGAAAATATTTAATGAAGACAAATGTGTTTTCGGAGGCTGGGAGATAAGAACTGGAAATGTAATATATAAACAAAAATAAATTATGTTAGCAGAAACCAAAAAAAAAGTAAAAAAAATATATATCTCATACACACACATACTGTATATAAGAGGCCAGCGGTTTAGGTGGGCGATGCTAATGCAGTTGAATAAAAGACATAAGAAAATATGTGTTATATTGAAAATTATAGATTTTTTAGGTAAAATTAAATTTCATGAAATTAAGAATATTACAGAATAAGAAAAATATGTTTATAAATTAATTAATGCTATTTAAAAAATTAATTAAATAATATATAATTAATTAAAAAATTAACAAAAAATTAAAAATTAGCAAAAAAATTTTAAAAATTAATTATATGATTAAAAAAATTCTAAAAAATTAATTATTTTTTTTAATTATTAAAAATTAATTATTTTTTTTAATTTTTTAAAACAACGAAATATTAGAAAAAAAATATTAAAATAAATTATTTAATTAAAAAAATTTATAAAATTAATTATTTTTCAATTAATTTGTTTATTATTTATTTTTTATTTACTTTATGATTTTATTTTATATTTATTTATTAATTTTATTGCTTTTTAATTAACAAGAGTAAAAATATAAATTATTAATTAAATTTAAAATTTATTTTAATATTATTTTTAATTTTTTCATTTTTAAAAAAAAATTTTTATAAATTATTTAATAAATTATAATTAAAATTTTTTATTTTTTAATTTTTTTTCATTTATTAAAACTTAATAATTTTTTTAGTTTTTTAAAACAACGAAAATTAAACAAAAAATATTAAAATAAATTATTTAAATAAAAATTTATAAAAAATTAATAATTTTTAAATTTATGTTAGTTTTTTTGTTTACTTATTTATTTTTTATTTCACTTTCTGATTTAATTTTATAGCTTTTTTTATTAATTTTTATTGCTTTTTAATTAACAAGAGTAAAAATATAAATTTTTTATTATTTTAACTATTTTAAAAATTTTAAATTTTAAAATATTATTTTTATTTTTTTAATTATTTTAATTTTTTTGATTATTTTAATTTTTTAAAATTATTTTAATTTTTTTAATCATTTTAATTTTGTTTGCTCATTTGCATTTTGTACACACTACTGCCAACATATGTATATTTACACTTGTTTTTTTTAATTTATTTGCTCTTGTTGCATTTTAAATCCACACTTACACACTTTCTGCATAGAAATGCGATACTTTTGCCAAAAAATATCTGCAGCTTAACCGCAAGCTGCTCAAATTATAATACTTTTTGGAATTATTTGGGCAGATTTGAGGAGAAAGCAGAAAGTATAAGCATGTCGCTGACCGCAAACAAGTAGCAAATAATATGTTTCGCTATTGTTGTTGCAAAGCGAATATTGAACTTCCGGCTGGCTGCAAATAAGAAAACGAAATAAATTTTTTTTTTGTTTTTTCGAAAAAAATACCCAAAAAGTGACGCGACTATGCGAAAATCGATAGTAAAAACCACAAAAGCTTGAAAAATGTGATTATAAAATACAGTTATTAGAATTTTTTCCGATTATTTTTGAAAATTTTCAAAATTAGTTTTAAAAAATTCAAACAAAAAATTTGAAAACTTTCAAAAAGTCAATTTGAACTTATCACATGTTTTTAGTAGCACAAATTACAATAAAAAAAGTTTTTTTCGATTATTGCAACTTTTGAAATTTAAAATTTTTTTTTGGAATTTTTTAAAAACTAATTTTGAAATTTTTCAAAATTTATTTGGTACTTTTTCACATTTTTTCACGCTTAACAAAATTTGCACTGTATTTGAAATTTTTTTTAACATTCGAAAACTCTAACGTGAAAATAGTGCTTCACACAACGCACCTTAGCGTACTTCAATTGCCCTAATCTCAATTCGATCGCCAAAAAGTTCACCAACCTTAGTGACTAAAATTAATCGAGTTTAATTAGTTTTAATTTGATTGCATATTTATCAGCTGAGCATTCGTCTGAATCGAAAGCGCGCGAGTCAAATAATGCCAGAGTGCCAAAAGACACGCAAGCCTGCCGCCGCAACAAGCACACGGCCCACTAATAAAGCATAATATTAGCGCGAAAGTAATTGGGAGCAACAACAACAGCTTGTGCAACAACAAAAACATTGACACACAAACATTTCAAGTTAATTAATTGAAAATATTCGTCACAAAAAAAGGCGAAAATGCGTCGCGTTGAGGGAAAAGCCCGCGCACAGAGCATACATTTAGGCGCCCAATGGCGTTTTCGGTGTCAAGTAGTGGAAAATTAATTGCTGTCAAAGCTATACAAGACAGCGCTATATAATAAGCGCTAAATAGACTGCTAGTTGGGCTGTCACAGCACCGTTATGCCGCATTTTTCGCGCGCGCAACGCGGAAGGCAACGCAATTTATGCAACACAAAGCGCGCGTTGACATTTTTATTGACTGACAAATGTCATTTACGCGCAATAATCCACTTGCATATGTGGGGCACATAATTTTGGTGCGCGCAAATGGCATGTGTACAGTTACAAATATGAGTTTTATGTGGAAAGCACTGTACAACGTAAGGTTATTTCATGCGTGTGTGTATGTTATTATTTGTTGTTGTTTTCGCAGAATATCTTTTTGACATGCGAAATTGATGTCAGCGCTCATTAGCCTACTTACACATTAGGTGACAATTGCGTGGAGTGCGCGGTGCGTGAAAAATCAAAGCATATCTCAAGGGGCAGCTAGCTTTAGGGGCCTATAAGTCAGGCAATTGTGCGCAGATTTTGACAATAAATGAGTTTTTCAAAAGCTAGAGGCTTGAGGTTTGTGAAAACAGTACAAATTTATTTAGTTGTCATAATAGAAATTTCATAAAAAATCAAAAATTGAAAATGTGTGTTGTTAGCAAGATATTTTTCTGTACCAAAGTGTACAAGTAGAGCCTTGAAATGGGTTTCGAGATACTAGAAATAAATAATAATCATATTATTAAAATTTTTTTATTAAAAATTTTTAACATTTGATTTGGAAAAATGTTTTTCGTTAATTTTTGAAAATTTTCAATTCTATTCTTTTTTTTTTTAAATCGAAAATTTTCAACTAATTCTGAGAATTTTCCTCTTTTACTTTGGCGGCAGTTGGCAGCATCCTTGGCCGATTTTAAATTTTTTTTGTTGTAAAAAAATTTTCTAACCTCACTAAATTAGCTTTTCTTCTTTCGAATGCAATATTTTACATGTGCATTGCACGTCTGACATGATTTTGGCGTGTCAATTTTCACTTCAGGTACAAATACATTAAACAACAACAACAGCAACGCATTGCATTAAAAAACAGCAAAAATACACAAATGTGTGAAACGCTAGACAACTAGACATGTCGTGACACGCGTTAGAGGGCTGTCAGGCGTGTGAGTGCAACAGAGCGCGACAAAATGCAATAAAGTGCAAGAAAAAATTAGAAAAAATTTCAAAAATTTAAAAAATTAAGAAGAAAATTTAAAAAATTAAGAAAAAATTTTAAAAAAATTAAGAAAGTATTAATTTAGATTTAAAAAATTTAAAATTATATATAAATATATTAAATAAAACTTTAAAAAAAATTTTTCAAATTAAAAAAATATATATATTAAACAAATAAAAATTAAAAAAATTATTTACAAAATTAAAAGAAAAATAATTTAACATATTGTATATAGCAAAACATATTTAAAAACTGTTAAAAAGAATGCAGAAAATTTAAATATTAAAATTTCCAGATTGAATTGAAAAAAATAAAAATTAAGAAAAATTTACATTTTCTAATTTTATTGTTACATAATTTTATAGTTTTTTTTTTGATTTTTTCTTTAATTTATTACACATAAAATTTAAATTTTATAAATTGTTTCCATATGCAATATTTTTTATACAGACGAATCTAATGAAACTTATTCCGAATAATTTAATTAAATTATTTTCATCAAAGACGTTTATTTTTCAAAAAAAAAGAATTCAGAAAAATCACATTTCAAACAAAAAAGAATTTCGGAAGTCACATAATAGTTCTTTTTCTGAAACATTTAAAAAAAAAAAAATTAATTCAGAATAGATTTTAGAAAATTTTATGTCTCAAAATTTTATTTTTAGGGTCTCATTTCTTTTTTTAGAAATATTTTGTAAATTGAAATTTTCTTAAAATTATTCTATTTTTTTATTAATTTCACTAAATTTTTAATAGTTCTTTTTCCGAAACATTTTTTTTTTGTTTTTTCAAAAATAAAAATTCAAAATAGATTTTAGAAAATTTTAATGTCTCAAAATTTTATTTTTAGGGACTCATTTCTTTTTCAGAAATATTTTGAAAATTAAAATTTTCTTAAAATTATTCTAATTTTTTTATTAATTTTATTAAATTTTTAATAGTTCATTTTCCGAAATATTTTTTTTTTAGAAAAAAAATTAGAATAGATTTTAGAAAATTTTAATTTTCAAAATTTATTTTTAGAGACTCATTTCTTTTTTCAGAAATATTTTGAAAATTAAAATTTTCTTAAAATTATTCTAATTTTTTTATTAAATTTTTATTTTTATAAAAAAGTTTTAAAAATATTTTCAAAACTGAAATTTTCTAAAAATATTCTGACTTTTTTGTTTAATTTTTTTCCTCAATTTTATTTTTATGGCACGAAACTGTTTAAGCGCATTCAAGCCAAACTCTCATTTTTGTAATTAAAACATGCAATATTAACGTTATCTACCTTTTGGTGTCACAAACATGCACAATGACAACAACAAAAACACTTGCATATCAGAAAAACTTCACAAAAAATATCTATAAAGTGATATTTTGCGCGTTAAAATATTTTCGTGTTGTATTTCTGTAAGTGGCAGATAACGTTGCATGTGTGGCATGTGCAACTAGCCATCGCAGCGTCAGCAAGAGATCTAAATTTTAGCACAAACACTCACACAAATACTAGTGCGCGCTGAAGCATAACAGCGTTCGCATGAGCTTTTCCCCAAATAAGGCATGACACACAACTACAACAAAAATTCGTACATGCAACAATAACAAAAAAAATAAAATAATAACAACTGCAACAATGATTTTAGCGCGAGTGCGCCAAACGGAGCGACAACGAAAAACACTTTACTTAATCACCTCGCTAATTAACGCAAATAACCGTGAGCGACAACAACAAAATGGCGTTAATACAGCCAAACAACAACAATTCCATATAACATATTGTGTATAAAAGCAGCAATTTGAACAAAAACAATAACATTGAAGTTGGAAAATCACAGTGATATGATAATCGCACACAATCAAAAATACCAAAAAAAAAAAATTATAATAACGGTACATTTTAAAAGCTAATGTGTTCAGTTGGCATTTGCAGTGCAAAAGGCAATCATAAATATAACAGCATTTATAGAATAACAAAAGTGTAGCAGAAATAACAACCGTCGGTGCATTTCGCAGTATTATAATAATAAATAAAAATTTAAATACGCGGAATGAAAGCTTTCATTTGTCCACTGCCATAAAATAAAAATTAAGCGTTACTAAAATTAAGCACTGTGTGTTAATAAGTAGCCGCTGGCGATTTTAGCACTTGGCGTTAACGTAACAATGATATTTTAGGCAAAATAAGTGAAAATGGCTTTGGAGCTTTCACCGAATTTCAGCGGATGCTAAAACTAACTGCTATAATCAGTCCTAAAAAGCGATTTTAGCACTTGGACTACACGTAACAATGATATTTTAAGCAAAATGTGTGAAAAAGGCTTAAGAGCTTTCACCGCTTTTCAGCGAATACTAAAATTAACTGCTACAAACAGTACTAGCAAAATATTTTAGCCTTAAACGTGTACGTCACAATGATGCTTTATGCAAAATATGTGAAAAAAGCTTTATAGCTTTCACCAAAGTTTAGCGGGTGCTAAAAATAACTACTCTAGTCAGTACTAACAAGTAGTCCAAGTGATAAAGACTACACGTAACAATGATATTTTAAGCAAAATGTGTGAAAAAGGCTTAAGAGCTTTCACCGATTTTCAGCGAATACTAAAATTAACTGCTATAATCAGTACTAGCAAAATATTTTAGCCTTAGACGTATAGGTAACAATGATACTTTATGCAAAATATGTGAAAAAAGCTTTGGAGCTTTCATTAACTAGTTATTGTAGAAACAGAAATGTTATAAAACGCGAGTTAATGAAAGTTTAGAGCATATAGATATTTTTATACATATATTTTGCGTAAAGTCATATAAAGAGCTTTTGAGCTTTCATCAACTTGTCATTGCAAAGGCAAAAAATTGTATAAAATGCTAAATAGTGAAAGTTTTGTGAAGAGAAGTGTCTTTTATATATTTATATTTAAGTTAAAATAATGCAAAGCGCTTTTGAGCTTTCATCAACTTGCGATTTTAGCAGCAGCATGTTATAAAACGTTAGGAATTGAAAGTTTATGGGACGAGACATACTTTTTATACATTTATTTCCAGTAAAATTATATATCGAGCTTTGGAGCTTTCACCATTTTTTGGAAATAAAAAAGAAAAAATCATACAAATAATGCGAACATAAATTTTTTGTAAAAATTTATATAAAACTATGAAAAATTCACTTATCCGCTAAGCTTTCACCCACTATGAAAGCTTTTATAGTTCCACAATATTATGTAAATAAATGCTATGGTGCTTTATAGCATCTCTACGACACTATTTCTTTGTTACTGACTAGCTCCCCACTCACTAGTCTCTTCGTATGCTTTGCTATCAACGCACCGCTCATTTTATTGATGACTCTCGGCTTAATTAACTCATTTTCGTGCGTCGCTTAAATGCGGTTATCTGCCGCTTAAGTTGACATTAATCTCTTTTTTCTATAAGGTTAATGACTTATTTTCAAAATCTCAGACAAAAATCTAATAAAGTCGCCAGCATTCATTTGGACCTTTTACATTTTCTCTCCCTTACAATTTTCGTTGCCGAAGTCACTTGTCACACGATTGCCTTTGTTTGTGCATAAAGGTCACCAGCGGATGCCTGTCAATGCATTAAGTAATAAATATTTAAATTTCCTGTGTCATTAGCGTTGCATTCAACTGCTAGGCTTACAACAAAAAGCCACGTAGAAGTAAATAAAGTAGGAATTTCAATATACTAAAGATAATAAAACAGGTAGTTTACATAAATTTTTCTTTGTTGTAACATTGGCTACCGTTGAGAGATGTTTGTTAATTTGGTTGCCATTACTAAGCGGAGATTATAATTAGTTGAGCTGCAATGCCACCAGGTGTATGGCCAAACATTAAGATAGCTTGGGAATAGGAAACCAGAAGTGGAAATTCTAAAAGGGTAATACCGGGTGGTCCGCATTAGTGGCTGCTAATCAATAAGTATAAAGTGAAAATCACTTTGAATGTGCAGCTGAAAGCCTGTTTTGAATGTATACAGTCATGGTGGCCGCCAGAAAATATATGAAAAATAAAATTTCATTGGAAATAACGTCGAAGAAATTAAGATAAAATGAAAATTTATTATATAATACATGGAAAGCGCTTAACTAACGGTACATTAAGCGCGTAAGAGTTTATCTACACGAAAATATTTATTATTTTTAATGAAAAAATATTTTATAATCGCAGTTTAGAAGCTTCTGTGCGCTAAAAATTAGTTTTCGTTGATCAAAGAGCTTAAAGCTTTTATAGACGATAATATAATTTAGTAAATATATTTAGAAAATGTTTCGAAAAATTTAATTTCAAGAGTTTTGCTGCCTCAAACTTCAAGAAAAGTTATACAGAAAATGAAAAAAATGTTTTCAATGAGCTTTCCGAGCTTTTAGATGAAAGCTATCTACGTAAGCTTTCATAATAGTCTGTATCATTAACCCATAGACATGTTTTATTTATTAAGCTCCTAAAAACTTCAAGAAAAGTTATACAGAAAATTCAAAAATAAATTTTAAATGAGCTTTCCGAGCTTTTAGATGAAAACTATCTACGTAAGCTTTCATAAAAGTTTGTACCTTTTAAACCATAGACACGTTTTATTTATTAAGCTCCTAAAAACGTCACACATAAAATGAACAAAATGCTGTCAATTATTATCATTATACAGAAAATGACAAAATGTTTTCAATGAGCTTTCCGAGCTTTTAGATGAAAACTATCAACGTAAGCTTTTATAATAGTCTGTATCGTTAACCCATAGACATGTTTTATTTATTAAGCTCCTGAAAACGTTACACATAAAATGAACATAATGCTTTCAATGAGCTTTCCGAGCTTTTAGATAAAAACTATCTACGTAAGCTTCCACAAACGTCTGTATCATTAACCCATAGACATGTTTTATTTATTAAGCTCCTAAAAACGTCACACATAAAATGAACAAAATGCTTTCAATGAGCTTTCCGAGCTTTTAGAATAAAATAATTTGTGTAAGCTTTCATAAAAGTTTGTACCTTTTAACACATAGATATGAAAACAGTCAGAATTACTATATTAGCAGCAACTATAAGGAGTTATCATACAATAGTTACAAGGTAAACACGCTTTAAATGCGCTTTCTGAGCTTTAGAGTGCAAAGTATCAAACAATTTAAAGCTTTTGAGTGATATTGTTTTCGGGTTTTTTCAAAGGAATTTTCACTACTGGGACAATTTAAAGTTTAAGCCCCTAAATCTAATTCAAGCAAGTCTTTTGAGCTTTTATGCTAACTTTGGGTGAAAGCTTCGATGCAATAATCCACTATTCACTAATCACTTCTGTAAATTTTATATTTGTAAAAGCTGCAAGCAATCTATGCACTCACAGCAACTAGTGATTTTGAAGAGCTTTCATAAATATTGTAAAGCTTTTAATGATTTCCTAATAATCCAGTAGTTAAACATTAATTATTTCTGTAAATTTTATATTTGTAAAAGCTACAGGCAGTCTATGCAGTCACAGCAATTAGTGATTTTGACGAGCTTTCATAATATTGTAGAGCTTTTAATGATTTTTGTGTTAAACAAAATGTTTATTAGTACATATTAAGCGATACTTGCGGGTTATGCGTGAATATTTCAGCACTTAAATAATTATATTTAAACTTTATAAACGCTTAAGGAGCTTTCAGCATTTAAATACAGTACTAAAAAACTATGTGTCACTATATTAAGAGTGGTATTTTATACAATTAGCAATCATTTAAATAAAAAATTTTAAAATTTAGCAAGCTTTTACACCTTCAATAGAAGCTTTTGGCATTTCTCGAAAAAGCTTTTGTGAATTAAGGAAAATAAGGCGTGAATTCAAATAAATTTATCAAAAAGCGATATAGTAATTTTTCAGTTATCGCACAGCTTTCACTATTTTACATGTGAAAAGTGAAAGCTTCGTGGACATCGCTTTTACAAATACAAAACTAAATATGTTGAATATGTAACTACCCATAAATGTCTTCACTTCTCTACAAAAAAATATAGAAAATTAATGTTTTAACACTCTGGTGGTTCTTGAAAAAATCTGTTATCCATTTAAGGAACTTTCACTGTTTTGACAGAGCAGCTATTCACATTTAATAAGAGAGCAAAAAGCTTTTATGGATTAGGTAATAGAAGGTATGAGTTCAAACAAATTTAGCAAGCTTAACACGAAGTATCATTTATAAGGTTTTATCTCAGAGCTTTCATTGTTTTACAAATGAAAAGTAAAAGCTTCTAAGAGATATTTTGTTTCTGAAATAAAATGAAATAGTTTCACATTTGTAGGATTTTATCTGTAAGCTTTCATTATTTTACAAATGAAATGTAAAAGCTACGAGGACATATATTTACAAATAATAAGAAGAACAAGAAATAATTCCTTAAAACCTTTCAATCTGGACAAAATATTACAGAATATCAACTTTTAACCTCCTGTAGGTCCCAGAGGGCTATCTGTAAATCAAATTCTTTCAACAAAGATGTTTCAACTAATCTCCGTGCTGTCAGCAATTCATCCGCGCACCACTTATCAAGTGATGCCTTGCAGACAGCAGTTTAGGCCGCTCTCAAAACGGTATTATCTGCCTGGATATATTACAAAACGTCAATTAGTTAAGGGCATACAAGATTATAAGGACTCAATGAGATTGAAACGCAGATAGGGATTATGATATGGGAAAAGGGACGACAAAGAAAGTATAAGAAAAGGAGACGTGAAATGAAAAGCAGGCATTTTTGGTAAATGAAAAAAGGTAGCAGCGCGCTGGGGCACACAAAACGGTAGGACAAATTGCTAGCTGGCTATCACAAGAGTACTTTCAATTGACTACAAAAGGAAAAGGAAAATATTAAATGATAAGTACTGCGAGTAATAAGGGAAAATGAGTGGAGAAAAGAAGACGTTGCAGGAAAATTAGGGAGAAACATATTTACACGCATGAATGGCGCGTAGCACTATACCCAGCACATGCATTTGTGCGTGCCTGCGCGCGTTTGCTGCCTACCTGCGGCCAAGTGGCTACTATCATCAGCATTAATGTTATTACCCGCACAGCTGTGCGCATTAGACTTTCCACAGGCGGCAGTGAAGGAAGAAGAATATTTTTTGTTCTTGTATTTTCCTTACTCCGCTCATCCGCAACTATTTGTTTGCATTAACATGCGTCTCATTAATGATATTACTACCTTTGTTGGCGCGCTGCTGTTTGTTATTGTTGTTGTTGTTATATTTATTCATGCCTATATTTTCTGGTTAAAATGCGATTATGTGGCGATTACATGCTGTGGCAAATAAGCGCCACACACGCCACGCCGCCCGCGTACATACGCGTTTGTTTGCTTGCTGCCTGCCTGCGCTCGAAGTAGCAGTACATGACACAAAGCAGCGCATTGTTTTTGTAATTTTTGTTAATTTTTTGTATGCGCCTTTAAATGCAACGTCGTCAAGTCATAATTACCAAAATATTAATGAATTATTTGGAAATAGTGCCGGCGTACATGCAGCGTCGCGCGGGTGTAGACGTGTTGGTGAAGCACGCTCGCGTCTCAGTGACGCCTCGAAGTGACGCGCGACGCTTGCAAGCATATGTGTAAGCAATGCGCGACGCTTGTAAGCATATGTGTAAGCAACGCGCGACGCTTGTAACCATACACATAAGCAACGCGCTTCATTTATTAAGCTCGTGGTGAAGCAAGCGCGAACGCGTCGCCTGTAGCATGCCGTTTAAGCTTGCGCGCTCATGGCAACACGAACGCGCGCGCCGCGCTCTACTGCATTATAAGCACGCGCAACTGCAAGTGTGTGTAATATTTTTTGGAGGCGCCATTTTGTTGGCTTAGCGAGCGCCGCGCGCTTGTGCTTTAAATATTATTCAATTTCAGTGGCGCCACCAGCGTCCGAAATTGTCAAATAAATGCATACATTATGAGTCGCTGTCGGCGCGCGCGCTGCTGTTGCACATATTAATTTGTGTCGCACACAAAATATGAATATATAACCACAAATTGTTGTTGCTGTTTTTGGGCTGCCGCGCGCGTTACCAATTCATTAATTTCTTTATGCAGCTGTATGAAGCGCGCAACTTATTGTCCAACAGCACTTTCTTAGCCCGAAATGAAATTCTGAGATTTCGTTTCGTGAAAACTAATAAACCATAAATATTTATAATCTTTTTCCAATTACAACAATACATGCAGTAAATATGAGTGGTGTTTTTTGTAAACTTATTGCCGTCGGCACTTGGCGCGCATAGCGAATGCAATTTTTATGGCTTATTAAGTAATTGCGGCACGTCGCTTCCAATGAATTTTGTGCCACACACACACACACATATATATATCTCTTATATATGTGCCTCTGCAACGCGGAGCGTGTGGTTAGTGTGAGTGTGTGCGCGCAGCTTGTTCATACTGCTTAATGCAACTATGTAACTGTGCAATGCATGCCACCTGTACGCATGTTGCACGTACGAACACTTAACGATTATTACAAATTGAAAAGAAAATTGTGTAATGATATTGGCTGTGACATGAGCACAAGAAATGTCCAATTGAATATTAAGAAAAAGTGGTATTTCCCCATAATAAAATATAATGAGGCATTTAAAAATGCGTGGAAAGTTTAGACTCAGAGCTTTTTAAGAATTTGCATTAAAATATGCATACAAGATCATACTAGCTAACCGCTGAGCATTGTAAGCATTCAGAAGTCATATAAAATGTGCAACGGAGCTTTCGTATGCCAAAGAGCTTTCCCATAGCTTTCAAAGATCATTCAGCGAGCTTCATGCTGCTTCAAAAGAGCTTTCGCATAGTATGCAAAGAGATCTCAATGAGCTTTCATAAGTTTTCGATAGAGGTTTCACATGGTGTTCAAAGAGCTTTCATCGAGCTTTCATATTTTCTTGAGAGAGGTTTCACATCGTGCTCATAGAGCTTTCAGCGAGCTTTCATATTTTCTCGAGAGAGCTTTCACATAGTATTCGAAAAGCTTTTACACCTTTTTATAGAAATATTTAATTAAGTCAGAATGGGGTTGGTAGTTACTTGAAACAGCAAAAAAGCTCAAATTTCATTAGTACCCTTAATCAATATCAAAGTCGCTCCAAACCAGTGAAATACCTGTAGTCTCCGGTAGCTTAAAATAAATATCTTTCAATAAAGCTGAGATGCATGTGCACCAAAAGATGCAATATATATAATTTTTTATATATATACATTTATTTTTATATATTTGTATCATATGAAAAATCATATAAAGCTCTGACACTGAGATTTAGTTTAATAAGCTTTTAGACAAGTTGGCGCATAACTCTAAACTTATATTTCTATAAAGCTTTGAATTTAACCTGAAGTTTCAGACCAACAAATACCCTGTAACAAGCCAATTTAAAAGCTTTCTTAAGAGCTTTTAATAATTTGTACGTTAGAAGCTTTCATTCCAACTTACATATGACTTTTAAACAATCTGACACTTTCATATCTTTCCTTAAAACATTGAGTTTTAGTAAAAAGTCAAGTTAATGAGCTTTTTCATGAGCTTTCATAAAACTCAAAACTTATATTTTTAACAAAGTGTTGGCTACAGCTCAAAGTTTGAGATCAACAACATTCTTGCAAGGAAGTAAAATGATAAACTTTCTTATGAGCTTTCAACAATTTATAAGTTTAAAGCTTTCATTTAAGCTTCAATATGACTATTGTATAACCTAAATTCCATATTTGATCACTTTTGAGCATAATTTATAGATTAAAAGATATATATATCAGAAATTTTGTAATTATGCATAAGCAACCATTCGTGCTTTGTAGCAAAAGCTACTGAAATAAGCTTTCATTGCAGCTCACATAAAATGTTCAAATTCAGGTTTTCCTCAGAATAAGTCATAATTTATATTTTCAAATCATTAATTACTTGTTTTAATTAACTATAGCTACGAGCTTTCGCAGTTAACCGAGTAATGGCTTGATAAGCTTTCACGCGAGCTTTCATATGAGCTTACACATTTCTCAAAATGCATATTCTCTGCAATTTTCAGTCATCTTGCACATCAAAGTGGACAAAGACCTACAAATTTTTACTAAGAGCTTTTTCTGAGCTTTCAACCAATCATGCAACATTGCTAATTTTTCACTTATATGCCTGTTTTGAGTTGCACATATATTATTTATGCAGCCTACGGCCGTAAACACTTGTCAATCGATGGCAGATAATTGTTTTTGTTTTGCAACAAGCAAAAACAAAATGAAAACTTTCAAAGCACACGCACAAATAAATCAATTCAAATTACATAATCGTCGATTATTGTTTGGCATAATTGTTTAGCCATGCCACAACTTGTCAGTACAACAAGTTATTGTGTCATTGGCTAACTATGTTGCCACATATTATTGCTATTGTTGTTTGCAGTGTTGTTGTTGTTGCATGACATGCGCTGTGTTGTTTGATACTTTTGTTGTTTTTGTTGTGACATTGTGCGTATTAAATTATTATGCTACGCAACATGAAGTTGCAAGTGAAACGTTGTCAAAGCAATTATTGACAGCTGTATGTGCAACAATCAGGCATGCATGCAACAATATAAACAAATACATACACTTATACATATACATAAGTTGTTGTATGTAGTTGTATATGTGTGTATGCCAGCTTAAACATGCTTGCGTGTATTAACTATGCATGTGGCATGCAACATACAACAAATACGCATATATTTTAATACATAAAATAATTATTGAATGTTGCAAGTGGCAGCTGGCAAAAGTTTTATTATCTATTTACGATTAGTTTGAGGAAAAAGTGCACAAACTTTGTCTAGCTAAGCCACAAGAACGTGCCACCACGCGTAACAGCAGTGCAGGCTTTGGCAGTCAAGTTGCTTTGACAGACGTTGCACGTAGTGTAAATAATATGCACATATTTGTATTGTTGCGCAGCCATTGTTGTTGTTATTTGCAGGCTCTTGTGTGTGGCAATGCGTTTTGTGGCAAGCATGTGGTAGTGGGCAATACTCCAACCAAGCCACATAACCAAGTGATTACTGTAGTTTGTCATAACTTTTGTTTCAGTTGCATGCCACACATACACACATCTGCTTATCATATGCCTCACATAGGCTCGCAACTGCTTGTGGCAACTTGTGGTTGCCATTTTGATTACAAAGTTGTAAATTGTTGAAGTTTCGGGCGGCCGGCGTGTCGTACATGTGAGCGTATTTGCCTGATCCAAATTGCTTTATAATTGTCATCGATAAATCAAATTGTCGTTAAACTCACGACAGCGCTAGTTGTTGCATGTGGCATTATACTGCCGACTTGCTTTGCTGCTTGGCAGTCCGTCTTAGTCGGTCGTTTCGATCTTCCGGCCACCCATTTTGCCAAATTGAGTTATTAAAAGTTTTAATTGTTCGTCGTCGTCAGCTTAGCTGGAGTTGCAAAGAGGCGTGGCCATTGTTATTGCAACATGTAGGCATGTATTGGCCAACTAATTGTCGACGATTATTGACTTTATGCCAGTATACATAATTATGCTAACCTATGCACACTTAGCGGCAGGCAATTAAGGCGTAAATTGCTACGTAGCTTACCGAAGTGGGCGTGGTTTGTCATTTTAAATGCCTATAATCTGCGACAAGTCGTTTGGCTAATTGAAAAATTTAATGTGTGACTTGCTATGAAGTTAAGGGACAATTTTTGGGTGTGTAAAACGTTTATTAACAAGAAAAGCTTCCGTGGAACTTTTGCAAAAAACACTTTGTTTTTATTGATTATTGCGTAGTTTTATGTGTAGAGACACTTAGACAGTGATTTGTGATAAATAGAAGTTTTTCTTTACAAAAAGCTTCCATGGAGCTTTTGCAAGTAAACTTTTTTTTATAATTTTTTGCTTAGAAATGTTTAGACAATGATTTGTGATATAAAGAAGGTTTTATTTAGAAAAAGCTGCCACGGAGCTTTTGCAAAAAACACTTTTTGTTATTGCTTATTGCGTAATTTTAGGTGTAGAGAAACCTAGATAGTGATTTGTGATAAATAGAAGTTTTTCATTACAAAAAGCTTCTACGAAGCTTTTGCACATAAACTTTTTTTTATTGATTATTGTGTAGTTTTAAGTGTAGAAATGTTTACACAATGATTTGTGATATGAAACAACAGTTTTATTTAGAAAAAGCTGCCACGGAGCTTTTGCACATAAACTTTTTTTTTATTGATTATTGTGTAGTTTATGTGTAGAAATGTGTAGAAATGTGTGGACAATGATATGTGACGCATAAAAATTTTTCTTTACAAAACCCTGCCACGGAGCTTTTGCTAAAGTCGTGATTTTTATTGAACATTGTGAAAATGTATATGTAAATATGGTTAGACGATAGTTTGTGCTGATTTTCAACGCTTTTATAACAAAATTAAGTTAAACCATTGAAAGCTTTTGGATTAAATTTACAATTTTATATAGCTGAAATGTGAAAGCTCTTAAATTATTATTACCTATAACTACCTTTTATGTTTAACTTCTCCGTACGAGCTTTAAATAAAGCTCTGAGGGCCAAAACGAAGAATAAGCTTACAAAGCTTTCTTGAGTGACATTAATAGACAGAAAAAGCTTTCTTTTATCTCCAATAATTAAATCAAACTTGCAACATTTTCTAAAACACCAAGTATTTGCATTTCCTGCCACAATTTGAATTTTATGTGGCACTTTCAACACTTGCAACATTTATTTTCTCAAGTTGAGTTACTTATAATGTTGGTTAGATGACAGCTGCCACATTAAGTAGCAAGTATAAAAGTCAAAATTTGCGTTAAAATTGCAACTTATTCTATCTTTCGTAACAAAAACTGCTGGTGGCAAATGCAACATTATTACCAACTACCTAACTGTGTATGTGCGTAAATGTGTGTGTGGCATTTTTCAACATAACTATACTACTTAACAAAGAAACTTGCCATATTTTTCGGCAAACAAGCGTTGTCAGTTGCAGGTGTTATTTATTAAGAGGTTGTTGCAACTTTGTATGTGTGTATGTAGCGTGTGTTTTCGCATTTTCTAAGCAAATTTCATCTTTCATACTGCTGCACAAGCTCTGCAGCTTGATTTAGTAGCATAAAATAAGTATTTTAGGTGATGTTGCAAGTTGGCGCAACTTGCCCCAAACAATTTTTTTTATTTCTAAGTAAATAAACTTAATTTACTTATTTGCTAGCATAAATTAGTGTTGTAAGTGTTGTTGCAAGTTAGCGTAACTTGCCACAAACAATTTTTCTCAGCCAAAAATCTTAATTTGGCTCCATACTTTCCATTTTTTTGTTCTCATTCACCGTTTCGCTTATGTTATCTTATATTTTTTGCCTGACACAACACCGCTGCCAACCCAAACTGCGACCATTTTGTGCCGCTTAACCCAGCCTCCCGACGCCAGACGCATACATACAATACAAGCAAATAAGCATATTTCTTGCCTCCAACTGCAGTTTATATCGTTTATTCAACACACAGTAGAAATGCATTTCCTTACGTGCCACTTCGCTGCTCGTATGGCATTGTTGCAAACAACTTCTTTGCCTCTTCAAATGCGTCTTCCGTGCTTCGCTGCTACTTATTTTTGCTCTCTACATCTTCAACAGCGCACGCACACACCCACTTGAGGCACTCGTTTTGCCACCTTCATAACGTGCAACACAAGCAGCAACAACAATAGCAGCACCAATACAGCTACGCTGTCGAAGCACTCACTCGCTCACATGTGCAGCATGAACTTGTTTAGCTTTTGTTTGTTGTTATTGCGCTAATTATCGCGCCTTCTCGCACACACTCATCATGCACATGCCACACCTCATCATGCAGTCACAGCAGGAAAAGAAAAAGTAAAATAAGAATGAAGTAGAAACTCTTCAACTGCATTAAGGCCATGCTGTTATGATGGCCAACGTCTTGTTGCTGTTGTCGTTGTGTTTGTTGTCGTTGTTGTTATTGTTGATCGCCATCGTGCAACATGATTCTTATTGCATTTTTGCTTCTTCCTGCATTCAACATTCTGCTGCCATTTTTTGCATTTTGCTTGCTTTGCTATTCACAGGCATTGCAGTGGTGTTGCAACGCGGCAAATTGCTGCTGCAACAACAAAAATAGCTTCTTTTTTGCTTTAGCTGTATGCAACAGCATGCTTCTTCTTCGGTTGCATACTGCAATTACCTTATTTGGCTTGTATGTGTGTGAAAAATAAAAATATGCTGAATTTTTTATGCAGCAGTGCAGCCCAGTAGGAAATTTTTGGGAAAAAAGGGTTTAAAAAATTTTGTGAAAAATATCTAATTTCAAAAAAACAAAAAATTGCAATTTTCATAGAAAATATCGTTAAAAAAAACCATAAAACCAAACTTGCAACATCGATATCTTGCCTCCCAGCTGGACATTCAAAATTTTTTGTATGAAATTTTTTCCGAGAAGTTCAATTTTATATCAAATATAACCGAATCACACAAATTTAAGCTCAAAATCCTATCCACAAAACCTTCATAGTCATACTTATTCATCACTCACATATTTCCTACAGGGTCACCTCATTTTTAATAAAAAAAATATTGCATATGCAATTATGGCCGCATTTTTCGGCCTTCCCTTCCCACTTTTTGCAAGTAACTTGACACCAATTCTGATATTCTTATGCAAATGCCATGAGTTCGGCTGCATCAAGTCAAGTCGGTGGAGACGCGTTGATTGTGGCAAGCGCCGAGTGCATTGCACTACCGAAAATAACTGCTTTAATGCAGTTTAATAATACATTCTGCATTATTTAGCAAGACTTACTTGCCAGCTTGAGGCCATACGAATATCTCAGTATGGCATATTTTCAGTAGTAGTATCTTTAGAGAAACTGTAACGTACGAAATCTACCGACTCTTCTGTGAATTGGCGATGGAATCACTACGCATGGCGGAAGAATTGCGGGATTGACCTTTTCGGACAACGAAAAGAGCAGAGTGTATGAATGTAGCGCTGGAAATACTGGTCTTTAAAGCACAGAGTAGGATAACATTATTCTGGAGTTTCCAATGCAGAGAATCATAGGATATAAATGAGATTGAAAACCTATTCTAGGTCCAAATTGTCCAAAAGAGACGAAGTTCACTTTATGGAAGGCAATCTTGGACTATATTTCAGATAACAAGAAGGATATATAACACAACATGATCAAGGCGACTCGGGAAATTTCGGCAGATATGCTAAAAATATGGTAACACAGCAAAATAATCTCAAATAAACCGAAGTATGGCTCCGCCCATCAGCTCGTCTATTTGTCTGTATATACGCGAATTAGTCCTTCAGTTTTTGAGATATCTCTTCTGAAATTCTGCCTATATTCTTCTCTTTCCAAGAGGCTGCTCTCTTGTTAGAACTGCCGCTATCGGACGACTATAGCATATAGCTGCCATACAAACTGAACGATAAAAAGCAAGTGCTTGTATGAAAAACTTTTTAATGTGACGAGATATCTTTACGAAATTCGGCACATATTATTCGATGAAGCAAAAGTATAATCTCCAAAAAAATGGTTCAGATCGGGCCACTATAGCGTATAGCTGTCATACAAATTGTTCAATAAAATTAAAGTCCTTGTATGGAAAAATTTTGTATTTGTCGAGATATCTTCACGAAATTCGGCACAGATTATTCTACAATTCTGCAGTATAATCCCTAAAAAAGTTACTCAGATCGGGCCACTTTAGCATATAGCTGTCATCCAAACTGGAAAATGAAATTAATATCCTTGTATGGAAAACTTTTGTATTTGATGAGATATCTTTACGAAATTTGGCACAGAGTATTCTACAATTCTGCAGTATAATCTCCGAAAAAGTTATTCAGATCGGGTCACTATAGCATATAGCTGTCATACAAACTGAAAAATTGAATTAATATCCTTGTAAGGAAAACTTTTTTATTTGACAAGATATTTTTACGAAATTTGGCACAGATGATTAGTCAAGGCAACGCTTTGATATACCGTATAAATTGTTCAAATCGGCTCACTATAGCATATAGCTGCCATACAAATTGTTCAATAAAATTAAAGTCCTTGTATGGAAAACTTTTGTATTTGTCGAGATTTCTTTACGAAATTTGGCACAGATTATTCCACAATTCTGCAGTATAATCTCCGAAAAAGTTATTCAGATCGGGCTACTTTAGCGTATAGCTGTCATACAAACTGAAAAATGAAATTAATATCCTTGTATGGAAAACTTTTGTATTGGACGAGCTATTTTTACGAAATTTGACAAGGATATTTAATCAAAGCAGCACTTTAATATCCCGTATAAATTGTTCAAATCGGCCACTATAGCATATAGCTGCCATACAAATTGTTGAATGAAAATCAGCATAAAGATCTTCGTATACATTTGTTTGCCTTTTCTGCAGGCGAACTTAATGTTCTTTGTTGTTTTTGCTTAAAAATATCAACAAAAAATAAACCGGCTGGTGTGTTGAGTTGATATTGAACTTGTGAAACGCTCTATTTGTGCTCAAATTATAATATAAATACTAAAAATATAAATGAAACAACTGTAAGCATGCCATCCTATAACCGGTAAAGCTATAATTGCCAATTATAATTGAAGTATTGCTTACTAGCGCTTAAAAGCTGAACAAAATTGACTTTTTCTAACCAACAGCTTGTCGTTTTCGCGCTTTCTTGCCATTAAAACATGTATATACATTTAATTTTTTGTTTTCAAGTTCAAGTTGTGCCAATTCATTGCTAGCAACCCCACTAAAATGACGATCCATTTGACGCCGAACTCCCTGCCAGCGAGTAGCCGTGAAATGCTCACCTTCAAAAATCCCTATATTTTCGTTTTCATTTGCGTAAATTTTATATATTTTCATTTCCTCAACGCTAAGTATGGTTTTTGTTGCCTTTACACTGCCAACGCCGCGCTCATAGCATTAGCACTGATTGCGCACGCACCTACTCGTTGCTTTGTACTCGCTAATTTACTTATTTATTAACAAAGAGTCGACGAATTCGTGTTTGCATTACGCTTTTCACACTCCCACAAGCAGACATACACACACACACACACATACATTTGCATAAGCATAGCCAACCAAAAACCCACCCACACCCACGCTCACTCCCACTCTGGCGCTCGCACTCACCTCAGCTACGCGCTCTGCTCATCTCTCATCTCACTCGCACTTTGACGAGCAAGCAAATGGACTGTCGTCGGCAGCTGTCGGAATTTCACACCAACTACAAATCGCTTGAAAAAGTAACTAAAGCTGGCAACTTATCTATTGCCAACAACTTAACTATTTGAACAACAACAATTCAACTATTTGCAACAACAACAACCCATCTATATCCAACTCAGCGCCCCAACGCCGCTAGATCTTTTCCCATTGCCGCGTTTCTCACACACTTTAGCGCACTTCACGCCCATTGCTTGTTCTGCCGCTGCTGCTGCTTCTTCTCGTTTTGCAATTCGCACGTTGTTGCGCCATAATTTGTTGTTTCTTTTCGCTTCATAATCACAGTTGCGGTTGCAACTATTTGTACTTGGTGTGCACTCGGTGGGTGTTCGCTGACATTTAGCAGTGCAACACTATACTTAACTGCGACGTAAACTTCGCGTGCTCATCAGCGTGTCTGTCGAGCTTCGAAGAACAACAACAACGACGTGTTTGTCAGCTTGTCGCTTGGCGTTAGTGTTGTAATTGCGAAGTTATCGGGCGTTTTTCTGCGCTTTGTTGCGATAATTTGCGGTGTTGCAAGGTCAATGCGCTTGCTGTTCTTGTTTCTTGCTTAGAAAATGAGTTATAGTGATTGCAGCTTAAGCCATGAAGCTTGCACGAAGGTTGACGAGTCTCAAATGAATGGTGTAACTCAGCGAAATGCATGGCAGACAGATTGAGGCGGTTTGTCTTACAAGAAATAAGTAAGTTTCGACTGGAAACGAACTCAGAAGCGAAGATATACGAAGTCTGGTGGCTCTTTGCAAGTTCAACTTTTAGAAAGCAACGGTTTCTAACCGCTTTCTGCACATTCGACGGCGTTTAGAAGAGCTAACTTGCGAATTTGGTTTATTTAATGTATTATGGAGCTGCTGAGATCCACAGCGAAGTATTTTCGCGTTAAAGTCTACTTCTGTGAAAACGAAATTCGCTGAAAGCGCTCGGCGATTTCCTAGGAAACGGTTTCTGTATCCATTTTCCTCTATAATACTGCATAAACGCAACTTTAGTGCGGAATTTACCGTTAGACAGCTACCCGAAACGCAGTCGGTTCATAGAAGCTCAGAGATTCCAGCTTAGTACTCAAAGTATTTAGCGCCGAAACTTCAGTAGGGTTGTTTAGATTGAGATAATGCATTACGGAGCTGCTGAGATCCACAGAGCAGTATTTGCGAGTCAAAGTCGATATCTGTGAGCACGAAGTTCGCTGAAAACGAACGCCGATTTCCGTGACAACGGTTTCTGAATCCCTTCACTTCGCTAATACTGTTATAAACGCAACTTTAGTGCGGAAGTTACCGTTAGTTAGCTAACCGAAACGCAGTCGGTTATTTCGGCGATTTTTTCAAAACCTTCTAAGTCCTTCTTTCGCTTACAAGACTGCTGTTGAAACATTGAAATATGTTTTTCTAACAAAAACTATGTGTTCTCAAGACCTTTAATTCATAACCTCCAAATGCAGCTTACTTTTTCCATCCGAACTTCAAATTTTTTATATTTCTAAGTCAATTTTTTCGACGCAAAAGTTTTCCTCAATTTTTTTTTCGTTCATTTTTGTTCGCGCGCATCCTTTAAAGCACCACACTCATACACATCTGCGCGCATTCTCTCCATAAACTCCTGCAAACACCTTCATAACCTCCATCTCTCACGGTCGCCAGCATCCGCTTGCCGGAAATCCTGTTTATGAAAAGTATCAATAATCAATACACTACAAATGCTAAACACAAATAATAATGCGGCTTAATCCACTTCGACCATAATGAAACGAGTATCCTTGCAACACAATCCAATTTTCGCGCGCTTCAATTGTGTTGCCGCAGTTCAACACAAAAAAAAAAAGGAGGAATGGTTTTCCAACGCATAAAGTGCAAGTGAATGAATGAACTCACTTCGATTGCTTACACAAACAGCGCACTTAAGCGCGCAAATGTAGCGACAGTGTGGCGCAAAATTAAAAATGAAATGTTGGCCACTCACACCCGCGCGATGCCATGAATTTTGAGATTTTTTTCGCGGCCGTATACACATTTTAAACGCCGTAGAATTTTTATATTCAGCGCCGCAACGCCAGCCGCATACTCCAAACGCCGGTGCTTTCCTCTTGCAGCCTGAAATCCACCCTTACTTTCATTATCCTTGCGCCAGTCACCCTGCTCAATGGCGCGCTATTATTTGCATCGACCCTCAGCCACATAAGCAGCACAGCCCTTGTAGCGCATACCCATACAAGAGTACAATAATTTAGCGGCACAACAATGTGATTGTATAGCGCATCAGCTGTTTGCGCGCTATCTCGCTCACTCGCTCTTGCACGCACTTGTGCTTGCTCGTTCGTTTTCGCTCACACGCTCGCTCGCTTGTCATGCCTGCGGCTACCTTCGTCGCTTCACTTCAAGTGGGCTAATGTCTTTCGAGTGCCATTGAGCGCATTTTTGCACCCTGAAATTTCCTGCTTATGCCAATTTCCTCACTTAAATGGCTGGATTTTTTCAAACCTCCGGCTTTCGAGTTAATTTTTTTCGTTACGCTATTAATGGCATTCGCAATAGTATTTGGAAAATATTTTTTCTTTAATTGCAAAATTCATTTTTAGTCGCTTTGCTTGCAGCATTTTAAGTGCGGAAACTGCTTTTGTGCTTTGCGACAAAAAAAGCTTAAGCTGAAAGCCTTAAAGGACAGCAGTGATTGAGTTAATGTATGCGTTTGTCTAGCAGGAGTCCTTAAGTGCGGCATACATTATAAAAGATCCAGTGTTTGTGGCTAATTTTCTGCAGGTTAATGCATGC
Organism: Bactrocera zonata; assembly: GCA_037783105.1. Classification (NCBI taxonomy): domain Eukaryota; kingdom Metazoa; phylum Arthropoda; class Insecta; order Diptera; family Tephritidae; genus Bactrocera; species Bactrocera zonata. The sequence continues at coordinate 97,493 of JBAWJQ010003930.1, forward strand.
TAATTACACTTTAAAGTGAGCTTTGCAATGAAAGCTCGTTAAAAGTGCTTAATTTTGTTGGTTGTTAAGGCATTTTTCTAACTGGAGTTTTTAAGTGCGGCACAAATTATAAAATATCCAGTGTTTGTGGCCAAATTTATGTGGGTTGATGTATCTAATTACATTTTTAAGTGAGCTTTATAGTGAAAGCTCCTTCAGATCACTTAACTTTACATGTTATTCCGGTATTTTTCTATCTGGAGCCCTCAAATGCGGCATACATTATAAAAGCTCAACTGTTTGCGGTAAATTTTCCTGGAGGCTACACTTTAAATTGAGCTTTGCAATGAAAGCTCCTACAAAACGCTTAATTTTGTTAAATATTTCAGCATTTTCATAACTTGCACCTTCGAACGTAGCAAAAATTATTACAGGTTCATTTTTATGTCTGGTTTTCTGCAGGTTTAATCATATAATTTTATTTGTAAAAGAGCTTTTCAGTGAAAGCTTGTTAAAACTGTTAATTTTTCTAGAATATTTCGGCAATTTTTCAATCTGGGGATCCTTAGGGAGATGAGACTGTAGAAACGAATGCGCCTATAATTTAGTCCAAAGAGCTTAACAATTAGTTTTTTTAAAGAAAAAACAGTTACCAATAAGCCCGTAGTATAGCTATTAATGATCAGCATTTACCGTTAGATTGGTACCCATAACACAGTCGTTTAAAAAAGTTCTGTGATCGTAACTAGGTTTCATAGTACATAGCGATCATAGGCTAGTTTTCATATCACATAGCTTAGGTACTCCATTTGGGTCGTTTAAGGTTGAATTTATACGTCAAGGAGCTTCAGCGAACCATAGAAAATTATATTTGAGCGAGATTTTATGTTGATAAGTATTGTTTAACTTTTTTTTTGGAAGTTTCACACTGTTTTTATACTTTTTCGTTCGCTAACTTTCAGACTCCTGTACTTCTCCTCCGTTTAATAATATTTGTGCGTATAAAGCATAGCACTACGACGCCTAGAAATTTTAACAGAAGTTTCTAAACCGCTAAAAAATAATATATGTCCATAGATACTGTGTTGAAATGCAAATTTGTCGAGAGTTTTTTTTTCGGAGATACAATTTTGTGTAAATTCTATGAATTTTATCGCCTTCTTCACACAAATCAGCAACCAATGCTGACAAATTTAAATTTTTAGTTTTTAAATTTTTAGTGTCTTCATTTCGATTTCGAAGCACTGTGTGAAAATATAATATATGTATATGGTACTTTACGATTTCGCCACTCAAAGTCTGCCATATTTAGACTCCACATCATATGTCTTTGAGGCAAACATCTACTCTACAACGCACACCTGCTGCGCTCCGCTCCAACCCTGCGGCGCACCGTCATCAATCTTGCAGTTAATAAGCTGCTCAGTCACCTTTTGGCAGCAATCATTTGATTTACTCATCATTTACACCTATACTTAGGCAATCAGTGCCTGCCACAACTACACCAGCATCATTTTCAGCAGCTGCCTTAGTCTCAGCTACGCGCCTTGCGACACTGTTGGCCAGCCAGCGCTCGTACGATTAGCGCAATCATTACGCCGTCGCTCGTTGAAATCGTACGCAGAGTTGCCAATGAGATTAATTAAGCGGCTTGCAAGCGCTCAGTGCACAGGTAGCTGCGCTTAATCCCTTGCCGCAGTTAGTCGCTCAGTTGCGCTTATAAACTGATTAATCATAATAAATTGACAAACAAATTAAAATATGCATAATCGTCAGGGACAACGAAAAAAATATGAAAAAAATAAACGCTGGCCACACTGCTTTGCCGGATCTGCAGTTGTCTCTTAGTGCGGCCCGCGGCTTGCACCTTCTTCTATTTTTCATTTTACTTTTGCTGCCTTGAAACAGTCGATTTCTTCTGCGGCAGCGCAGCTTGGCGACTGCTGGCGGCTACTGATCGTTTACATTTGCCGCGAGCCTGTTAGCTTGGTGGCCTGGTTGCCTGCGTGCCTCGCTTTCGGTTGGAAAATACACATGTAGATATGTTGTTGGGTTTTTATAATCGCCGGATTTTATTCCCACGAAGATTTTTATGAAATTTACATTTTTTATTGTTTGTTTTGTTTTTTTCTTCGATATTATTTGTTTGCGTTTACTATGTTTGCTTCATTCTACTACAGTTTTTACCTACTTTTTCACATTTTTTTCTGTACTTTTTCTGTACTTTTTCTATATTTTTTATATTTTTCTGCTGTTGACCAAGTTAAATGACCAATTTCGTTAGTGAAATGCCATAAATGTAATATATTACAATTTCAGTGATTTTTTTATAATCGATTTTCGGCTTTAGCGCTCACTTTGTTGCCTTCGGCTGTTGGCCTGTTCGATTCGTTAATCTGTTGTATCATTGGTTTACCGTTTTTTACTTAATTAATGATGTGAGAATTTGTGAAGTTATAAATACAATTTATATAGGAGCTCACACTGGCTTAAAAATAGATTTTAAAATAAAAAAATAAATTGAAAAAAAAGAAAATAAAATAACAAACACAAAAATTTAAAAATAAAAAATACAAAAATATAGTTATAAAAGAAAATTGGAATTCGAAAACGTATAACGAAATTAAAAACAAAAATTTTGAAATTCAAAAAAAAATTAAAAAAAAATTAAAAAAAAATTTAAAAAAAATTTGAAAAGAAAAAAATTTTAAATTAAAAATATTTCTGAAATAAAAAAATGTAAATGTTTGAAATGAAAAAAAAAAAACATTTAAAAATTTTGAAATTAGAAAAAAAAATTGAAATGTTTGAAATGAAAAAAAAAAACATTTAAAAATTTTGAAATTAGAAAAAATATGAAATAAAAAAAATTAAACAAATTTTGAAACTAAACAAAAAATGTAATTTTGAAATTAGAAAAAATTGAAATAAAAACATCTTTAAAAAAATGTTTTTGCTCTAACCAAGCTTAAAACTTTCATTAAGCTCTACAAAAGCTTCCTTAGAACTCAATGATAATAACAGATGAGAACCGCAACCGTTAAATTTGGTAAATTCAATTTTTTTTCAACAAATGAGCTTTGTGCTTTTAAAAAGCTCTACAAAAGCTTGCTAAGATCTCAGTGATAACAAAAGATAGTGTTTAAAAGGGCTATAGCCGCTTTATAAAAGTTTTTTTCTGTGGGTCTTGATCTTATAAACTTTTGAAAACTCTATAAAAGCTATCGAAGATCACAGTGATGAAACAACTGAGATTTAAAACAGATTTATTGGCTTAAATAAAATGTTCTTTGTATATCTTAGAGCTTTTAAGAAGCTACAAAAAAGCTTTTTTAGATCGCAGAGACAACAAAATATGAGGCTTTGAGCAAGATTAAGTAAGATTTGCATAAACAAAGTGTTACTTTTCTCTATAAGTTTTGTACTTTAAGAAGCTCTACGAAAGCTTGCTAAGATCACAGTGATGAAAAAACAGACAGTGAAAACAGTTATCTATGTTTAAATAAAATATTCTTTCTATATATAATTTTAGAGCTTTTAAAAAGCTCTAAAAAAAACTTTCTTAAATCGCAGTGATAACAAAATATTAGGCTGAAAGCAGTCATATTTGCATAAACGAAGTGTTACTTTTATATATAAGTTTTGTGACTTTAAAAAGCTCTGTAAAAGCTGTCTAACACTACAAGAATTAGACTTAAGTTTTCAGAATTCGGTTTGAACATTTGAACAGTAAAACTAAGTTAGTATTGTTTCAAATTAGTTCCTTTGAACACTGTGCTTGACTGCATTGACTTTTAAGAACATTTTATAACCACAAGAGCTTCTTGTTCAACCGCTTCAGCTTTCATAAAGCTCTGCAAAAGCTCGCTAAGTTCAATGTGTTGACAAAAGTGAGGTTTACAGCAGTTATACACGCAGCTTATAAGCGGTTTTTGCCTATGTAAGCTTTAAGCTTTTAAAAGCGCTGAAGAAGCTCTTCTATACCACAAAGAACACTTAAACTTTCATTAGAAGCAGTAATTCGCACTTGGCTTTGCTTGAAATTAGTTTCCTTAAACACTTCGCTTAGAATCTTTCTTTTCTAGAATTGCTTCGAAGAGCTGGAAACTCTTCTTCGAGTTTCGAGCTTTTAAAAAGCTCTACAAAGGCTATCTGGGGTCTCTAATGTAACGAAAGCTTTAGTTTGTGCAGTAAAACATGCTTAGCTTGGTTTGAAATACTTTTTTGGCGCTTTGCCTGAAGTTAGTTGCTTTGAGCACCGCGCTTTCTCTTCTAGAATTGCTTCGAAGAGCTCAAATCTCTTTTCCGAGTTCTCGAGCTTTTAAAAAGCTCTACAAAAGCTCTCTGGGTATCTTAAAATTCTCTATTGTAACCACAGCTGAAGCTCGAAGCAGTAAAACGAGCTTAACTTGGCTTGAAATGGTTTTTTTGAGCATCTTCGTTCCAGCTCTTATGACGTCTTTGCGCCCCTGAGACCTCCAGTTTGATGTTGTGCACAAGGTTTGGATAATTTTTCATTTCTTGCGACAGCCAATACTTAGTCGCGCGTGCAACACTGTCTCATCACGCCATCTCCGCCATGCTTGGCAATCAAAAATTCCATTTTTTTATGGCATAAACAATTTCATTTTGCTATTCGTGTTTATCTCACACATTTTCCACTACTGCTTATGCGCTTATTATTTTATTTATTTTTAACAACTGATTTCCAATTTGCGATAAGCGTGCGCGCGACCCGCTGCTCTGGCAATTGTCTTCGATATTTTCTGCAATTTTATTGTTGTACTCCACTTTCTTTGTCTTTTTTAGTAGTTTTTGTTGTTTTTTTTATATTTTTGTTGCTTGCCGCTTTCGTGCATTGTTTTTCGGCGCACAACGACGAATCGCAGCGCTCAGCGTGACAGCTAAAATGGCCAACCGGCAACGGAGTCAGCCAACCATTTGCTTCCTAGCACGCCTTCTTCCGTCCGGCTGGCTGCCACCGCGGCTTCTATTGGAGCGCACTTTTGCAATAGAAATGAAGAAATTATTGCAAACGCGGCGCGACATGTGTTGCAAACGCTGCTGCCACTGGCGGTAGCTGCTACCCATCTTGCAACCGCTGGTTTATGCAACGGCTTACCAGCTTGCCGCACAAATGTCACTTGTGCTTTTGCCGTACCCTTGTTTTTCTCTATTTATTTGGCATTTCGATTGCCATCGATGAGACGCGCTAAGCGTTGCGTTGTTGTTGTTGTTGCTGTTGGTCGTCGTTTTACTACATTTCATTTGTATTTCCATTTTCTGATAAGCATCTTAAATGCCTGTTCATTCCAATTTGTTGGCAAGTTGCTGCCACAGCCAAGCTTTGTTGTTGTCACTGTTGGCTGCTGTTGTCCCAGTGGTCGTGTCTTTGCCACAAAACGAATTCCAATGAATGTCGAGCAGCCGCCGCCAGAGACGCCACAGTCGGTGGCAACAAGCAACGTGCAACGCGCCACCAACGGCCAGCAATGTCAGTGGCACTGTCAGCGTGGCGCGAGACTGGTTCTCCTACTGTGCCCGCTGCCACGCCCTCCCACACACTTCACGCTGCGCCAAGGTTGGCTGTCTGTGTCGTCTCGGCGTTAGTTGCCACATAGCTTATCGCGCATTGCAGATATGAAAGAGGCAACTTAGAAAAAGTTGGACACGACTTATGCGGCTAATAGTAAGCCGACCAGTAAGCAGCTTTTGTCGCCCTTCAACTAGCTCCACAGCCTACCAAACGCTTACATAAACACTCATAAGTCTCATCTTGCCTTGGGCGCTCAGCTACAGCCCACTTGTCCTTGGCTGTTTGTGGTGCACAGGGTGTCAGCGCACTTGTTTTTTGATGTGCTCCGTTGACACTGTCGCCACCAACACCGCCTTGTGTCCTTGTCTGCTTCGTGGTCGTCAGCGCTTATCGTCCCAAAATCGGCAGCTCAAAAGGTCAGCTCAGAAAACGTGGCATTTTTGGCAGCAGTGGCTGGTTAACAGCAGCTGCCACCACTAAGCGAGATCAGCTGTAGAGATACGAGTGGACCGGAGGTAGCTTGTGAGGGCTCTGCGGAGTGTTAAAGGGCTTGTATGAGGGCATGAGGTAACGCGCTTGAAAGTTACGGAAAGTTTAAAGAGCTGGTAGCGGAGGAATTGAGGTTTGGATGGAAGGCTAAGCTCATAAAGTCCAAGTTTGGTAAGTGGGCACAAGAGTTTGGTTAAGTTCGTGACCTCTTGAGCTCATTCTTTTCAAATTATTGTACGAGAATTGTTTTAAAACGACTTCAGAGACGTACGACTTCGGTACTAGAACTTCATTTCCGACCAAAACGATCTATTTGATATTACATGATACAAAATTTAGCCGGTAGTTCCGAGATTTCGACGTCTGGACGCAGTATTTCGAGTTCTCCTCCTTAGGACAGTTGACTCTGCCATTTATTCAAGCTCTCCTTTTTCCCATACGTCAACTTTGGAGTAATATGGAGCATCCGTTATGAATTGCGGGTCGTCCCTTCCAATAGCTGTGTCTACAGGTCTACAGAAAGTAACAATTCTATAGGATCCATACGGTATTTTGCTAGAAAAACTTGTTGAGACGAATTCAGCTCATAAACTGAAGATTTTTTCCACTAGAGATCACGCAGCATTGCAAAAGCTCGAACTGCTGACGCCTCGGAACTCACTGAACTCGCTACCTTCCAGCCTTAGAGCTATTTTACAGCTACTGTTGGACCTCCAAGATATTATTTGACCTAAAAAGTGGATCCAGCTCATAAACTAAGAATTTCATTCCACCAAAAATCAAGCAGCATTGCAAATGCGCGTGCTCCATATGCCTGTGAACCCACCGAGCTCGGCATCTTCCAAGCCTTAGCGCCTCTAAGCCATATTCCTTCCAGACCTTAAACCTCAATCACACTCTTCTTCCCACTTCCATTTCTCTCTTAACTTCCATCACAGCCCATCAGCTGTTGGGCTTGAGTTTCCCATGTCACTTTGATTAGCGCACATCTAAGATTAAAGTTTGTCCGTTTTTTTGCTGACTCGCTTTCGTCTTTCACCTTCAATTTGCGTGACAAGCTTGTCGTTAATTCCACTCATTCTGCGACCTCTCTGTGCTTTAGCAAATCAGCAACCTGATTAGCTTGGTTAGTTTCCGTCATTTGAGCGCCGTCTGCGCAGACAATCACAGGCTCAACACCAAAAAATAGCGCCGAAAACAAACAGCTAAAACAAAAGACTTTACTTCACCGCCGTCACACTTTCCGCAAACTAGTTTACGGACCTAGCAAAGCCTGGCTTCCCATGTCAACCTTGTCATTGGCAGGTCTCCACTACTCCTGCCTCGCCTTCGGCGCCCTTTATCCGTGCTGTGCGCGCTGATTTCAATTCGTACATACGTCGTCTTCATTGGCTTTGTGCCGCATCTTTATCCCGCCAGTTTCAACGAGGCGCAGCTCTGTGCTACTTTCGACGCATTCAATTCGCGCTTAAACGTGTGTGCGCGCGCTCGCGTCCCGATTTGAATTTTGTGCGCCTCATTTCGCAGATTTGGTGTGGTACTTTGTTGGTGATGACTGGCTGGCGCCTGCCGGCATGCCTTTGTCATTGCGCATACAACCTGTAGACAATGCGCGGCACAACACAACACAAAAACACTAACTTGTTGAACGTTCAACGCAATCGTCACAATTATTGTGGCGTTCTCAACGTCTGCGCCATACGGCATGCTGTTCGCTATCTCTGTGCCCCATTACCATTGCCACGATTGACCATACACACTACGTGCGGGGTACGTTTCGAGTGACCGTCGTCTCCGTGGTGCCCTTAAAGTTCGGTCTTCGATCTTCTGGCGAAATCTTTGTCTCACTTTGCATGCGCGCAAAGACAAAAGCTCTGACCGCACAGCTCATCAGACAATTGTCGTCTGCGCATGCGACTTGGCCTTACTTCATCCCTCCATCCAAGCGGCCTTCGTCAAACCGCACATACTTGTCTCACTCCATCCGTGCCTCACTCCATCCGTTTGTCCTTCCGTTTAGCCGTATATCTGTCCACCGGTTCGTACGTCTTCGCTACACTGAGTCTTTCACGTTCCTCCCGTCGCTTGCTGGGCCCAGCTCCTCACTCATACTTCGTTTATCTTCCTTTGCTTGGCTGACGTCTGCGGCACGTTTGCATGTCGCTGTTTGGTTACACATGCGGCGGCATCTTTCGCTAACTCGCTGGTACGCCGGCTTGCTGTTTGGGCTTTTCGGCGTCGCCACCACTTGTCATCAGCATCTTGTGTCCGCGGCAAGAGTTGTGTAACGTTCCTCTGCATGTTTATGCGCAATCGTCCAACATTGTGTAACTGTTGTAAATGAGGCATCTTTAATTTTCCACTTGTAGCAACCATTGCCGCCGCCTTGGTTGTGATTCTTGCGCGAGCTGGCTGTTCGCGTACTTCGCCTTCTGTGTTTTCACGTCGTTTGTGGTGGCGCCAGGATAAGCGCCACAAGTGCCGCCACCAACGGTCCATACAAGATGTCGTTTGTAGCTGTTAACTGCAGTCCAGTCGTTGAGCCAGTTCGGAAGCTCTGTTAAGTCTGTGGCACAGTCGTACAACCGGCAACTACAGTCCAATTACCACCACTGCGGATTGTAGCAGTATTTGTCTTGCGGCTTATCTGAGAGTGTGTGTATGTAAACAAGTCGATTTGGTTTCTTTCCATGCCATCTATGGTATCGAAAAATTTATGTCGATAAAATGCTTAGCTTAAGCTTTTTAAGATATTCCGACACAAATATTTGCTGCTGACCACCATTCCAAGCCATTGCGGTTCGGCTTTACAGAAAATATTTCTAACTATTCGCCAAATTACAAATTTATATTAGTGTTAATAAGTCGATTGTGCATTCCGAGCATTCCGAACATTCCGATTTGATTGCACTAAGTGGTCTTTACAATTATGGGAACTGTGCTCTTTCGTGTGTGGGTTCCGGTTTCGAGCTGGCTGCACTGTACGGCTGGTTATTGCACATTTGATGGAATTTTCTGCTCTTAGTCCACAACTGTGACTTATATCAGCGATACTAGCAAGCTTCCAATGTATCCAGCCCGCCGTCCATGCGCAAAGGACGCATTCGGGAAGCACTTCATAGCACAGCTTCAATATTTATGATTACTTATACCTATTGAATCATGTTTATCTCAGTTGAAGCTCGACTGGCATTGAGTCATGTCTTGTTTCAGCTGAGTTCGAGCGGACGGACATAAAGAACTCTAATGTTAGACCAGAGAACTTCAATATCTGAGATCGTTTATACCCAACGGCTAGCATTGGAGCGTGTTTACTTCAGCTAACGAACTCTGAAACTCTGATACTAGATCAGAGTGATCGTCTAAGTCCTAGTACCTTAATATGTAGAACTTTAGGAATCTTTTATATGTATATTAAGTAATATGAAATTAGTTCCTTCCAGTCCAATGGTCCTTGACTTTTTCTACTTCGGACGGATCTAGAGAAGTAAGAGCTCACGGTTTTGTAAGATATGGCACTAGGACTCTAGTATTGATTGCTTCCACTAATTATCTGTCTTAAAACATAACGAAATCCATCCAAAAGTTGTGCGCAGAGCTCATCTCCTAAAAGATGAGCTGGTTCCTAAGCAAATGAACTATTGTCATGGGTTTTATAGAGAAAAATGTTACCAGATATCTTGCTGCGTTGTCAATATGGACTCCCTTCAGCATCTTCCAACCAAAAAAGTTACTATAACACTTAACTGAAGCCTTTTAAGAGTTCTCGTAAGCTCCGTCGGGCTTTGTGCAGTTTCCGTTTTATTGAAGTCAGTACGCCATCATCACGGAAATGTATAAAAACGCTTAAACGCTGTGGGGAATTTGTAAATACGAAGACTAAAAATGCAATACGGCCGAGTTTCTACTAAACGAATGGAGTATCTACTGGTCGGACGAGCCCAGCGAGTTCCATAGAAGTAAATTTTAAAAGCTTTTATGTCGGGTCGTTAGTAGTGGTTTAGGCACATCATCTTACAGAAAAGAAAATTTTAGAAAAATATAAAATGCACTCTTGAGAGATCTTCCCAAATTTGGTAGAACTTTCCATGTTTTCGAATAAAAATTTAGCTCATTTAGTATAGAAAGTGTTGAGGATCTACAAATAAATATGGCTGCAATATAATAAGAGATTTTTGAAACACAGATTGGTTGAGCTCCGTTCAAACGGACCTCGCTCCACAATTCTGTGGGAGGTATTCCACAGAAAAACTATAGTTTCGATAAAACAGTGGGAGATTTTACCTCGAATGCACTTTTTATCTTCAGTCAAAACTTCGAGTTCACACTGTGTGTATTTTTATACTAGATAAGCTCATTCAATTTGAACCGAGACGCTCTTCTATTTCTTTAGGTAAGCCTAGTGTCTGAGGATTCCAAAAAACTTGACCGTCGAAGCTTTTAGAGTCCTCTAAGGACGAACTTTTCGCTGTAACACTGCGGTAATCATAGCCAACACGCCCATCTCCCGTCTGTCAACTCGAAAATAATTACCCTTGGGTACACACCCAACTCTAAGTGGACGCAATCAGCATTGCTCAACGATGGAAGTACCCGCCCAGAGCTCGGCGCTCAATCGAATCCCACACCTGATTTAGACACAGTCACCAAACACTCCCTTAAACGGACGACCTGCAAAGTATTAAAGAAAAATACTTTACGCACCTCCAATAAAACGCCATCGAAGGCTCCACGCAATCTCTGCCGTCGCCCGCTAGTGATACCACCATAAAGTGGAGACCATAAAATATCATTACATACGATTGCTAGCGCCTGATGTAATTAATTTAAACCGCCAACCAACACTACGTAGCGGCAGCAGCACCGTGTTGAACTGCCATTTGGCTGAATAGGCGGTTGGGTCTATTAACGATTGCGCGCTTGCCACCAACTGCGCACAACAACAATACCAGCAATGTTGCAGCATAACAATAAATTGATAGGCCTATCATGAAACGCTATCAGCAGCACCAACAGCGGCAGCCTAATGAAGGTGGATAATTTTACGAGTGACCGTCCATTGAACAGCGCTGCGCTGACATTATATACGCGCATACATACATACACATTTATGTGTTGTGTTATGTCCTGGGAGCCGTGCGCGCTAGCCAGTAGTTAGTAGCTGCTATTGAGCGCTTGTCATTAGCCATGGTACACAATCGCGCCGCCAAATCTGCCTGTGCGATAGCGTACGCGTAGTAAAATGGGTATTTTTACGATTGCGGCACTGATGAGGTTGCGCGCCTGTGCCTGTGCGCGTATGCGTATGCATGTGTGCGTTTGTATTGGTAAACGTATGGTCGGGTCGTTTGGTTGGCCAACACGGTGGCAAGGCCGCGGCGCGCATTGCATTGTCAACACGCTTTTGTTGACAAATGTGGCAATCATATGCGAGGCAGATACAAGCGCGCTAACAGCGCTCGACTACTGTTAGTTAATGTGCGCGCGCGGTATGCGTGTGTGTGTGTGGCATTGTGCTGATAAAAGTTCGCTATTTGCTCGAACATTTTTATTTCATTTCGTTCCTTGTTTTTTGTTTTTTTTATTGATTGTCCGCGCGTTAATTACGCCACCGGCCTGGGAATTGGTTATCTGCGCCGCGCGTAGGCTCATCAATATTACGAGCATTTATCGCGCGCTATGCGCGGTGGGCAGTACAAAGGATAATAGCGCTTTTAGTGTGTACGTAAACGTGATAAGCGCCACTGTGGCCGCGCAGGACAATCACGTCCACAGGGCAAGGTGGTTTGGTGTGGGTGCGAAAGGAAGTGGCTAAAATCGCTGCGAAGCAGAAATAAATGTGTAAATAGGTCGTGAGGCGCCGATAAAATTGCGTAAGACAAATGGTGTTCGTAAAGGATGGAGTTGGGTAACGGTTTTTTTTGTGTGAAACTGAATGAATGAAATGTGGCAACAAGGCGCGCAAACTAATGACGATAAATGCAATACTAAGAGATAAAATTACAGGGTGGAGTTTGTGGATGAAGAAGAAGTTAAAATTAATTATTTTATTTAATTTTTTTTGTTTGAATTTTTTTATGAAAATGAATGAATGAAATGTGGCAACATAGCGCGCAACTAATTCATTTGATGGGAAAATAATTTAACGCGATAAATGCAGTACTAAGTGATAAAAGTACAGGGTGGAGTTTGTGGTTGAAGAAGAAGTTAAAATTAATTATTTTATTTTATTCTTTTGGTTTGAATTTTTTTATGAAAATAAATGAGTGAAATGTGGCAACAAGGCGCCCAACTAATTCGTTTGATGGGAAAATAATTTAACGGGATAAATGTAGCACTTAATGATAAAAATACAGGCTGGAGTTTGTGCATGTAGAAGTTCATATTGTTGTAATTAAAATCCAAAAATATTTATTTTTATTACTAGTAAAACAGACCGTCTCAACATTATGTAGATATGTATTAGGTAAGTAAAACGAACCTAGAGTGGAACAAAAACCATTTTTTTTCTTTCTCAGCTCTAAAGCCAGTTAGAAGTGTAAAAGCACGACTAACTTCACTGGCAATCTCAGCTATGAGATCTTCACAGTCGAAGCTCACCACTTTAAGCCCTTGTAGCGTTGAAACCAACAGGCCACAGAGTAGCAGAGACAGAAAAAGATTTCACTTTGGGATATGACCAACTGTTTACCGTCAGATATGTTCCTCAACTCATCTTTCCTTCCAACGCAACCCTTTATTACATTAGATACAAAAATAATCACTGAAGATTGACACAGAGGAGTCATAGACCCAAAATCTTTGCCATAGACCCAAAATCTTTGAAGTAATCAGTACGGACAACATTTGGACCAGTTTGAAGAAATGAGCTCGGACCACATTTAGACCAGTAGGAGAACATTAGGATCAGTTTGAAGTAATGAGCTCGGACAACATTTGGATCAGTAGGATCCTTAAGATATTAGATATTTGAGTGATGAGCTAAGGCCTCAAGTAGTTCAATCGATAAAATCCTTTTTGGGAAAACGGTTTAGGAAAAAAAACAAAAAAGACCGAGATAATAAGACCACCAAGTAAAGAAAACTTCAGCGGATGTGAAAAAACTATTATGCAGGCACGAAAACACAAAAAAGATGTTTCTCAAGAGGCTGAGGTGTTCTGAAATCAAGTAATCCATGAAATGTGGAAATATATGATGAGAATCGGTGGAGCTGGAAGGAAGCAAGGAGCTTTAGGTACTTTATTTCGGCTCTGGAAATCTTGTGTTCGACGTCATTAGTCCAAAGATGGGAAGACGTCCTCCAATATAAAGTGGAACTCTGGTTTTGCTCATCTCTAGAGCTTTGTGGTTTCTTTGACTCGACTTTTCTTGAGCAAAGACTAAGCTGAGCTGATGAAATAAAGTACGGTTTCGATAATTTTAGCTCAGAGAGAGCAGGGTTGCTGCTAACAGTTGAGTTCAGAAATCATTTTAGATGATTAATTGAACAAAACCCGTTTTATCTTACTCGACTGTTCCTTTGTGACGTTGATTACGACGAGTTTTTGGAACTCGTAAGTGTTGTTGCTGTTGTAGCGACAGAAAACTTTCTCGAAATGATTTCGAGAAATGGTGCCGAGTTGACAGTTCTTGGCTGGATAAAAATCCAGCTCCGTTCCGGTTACTTCGACCCGACTGTCGTGGGAACGGAGCTCGTAAGTAGTATTTGTCTTCGGCGAACCAATGGAGGCAAGTTTAAGGACCAAGACATAAATAAAAATTGTTGAATATAAAGTTCATTGATGACTTTTTCTTATTTATTAGAACTATTTTACTTCTAAGATGGAATTTGGAGCTTCTCCGTGATAGTTGGTGCAACTTATGCATTTGAAAGTAAAGCAGGCCGTGTCTTATCAATAGAACTGAGCTGCAGCGCAAGCAGATAGAGGCAAAATTCATAGAAACAACTTCAGAACTAATTTACATACCACCAGACCACCAAACAGCTGTAATCCCATAGAGAAAGGAAATAAATATATTTTTCTATCTTTCTAAAAACCATCCAAAGCAAACGAAATCATAATCATAATTAAAAATTCCATAAATCGCATTAAATCAAAGGTAAAATCGAAAAAGAAATATTAAAAGTAGATACGAAGCCAACGCAACAGCAAACAGCGCATTAAAATGAGTTCGCCCGCGTTATAAGCTCAAAAGGCTGAGCGTGAGACTAGCCGCAATAACGCCCTCTAACTTACATTGATTCATTCATTCATTAGTGGACCAAGCCACGCACACACAAAAACACATAGATTGATTGAACTAATTAACATAAACACACAGTGTTGCATGTAGTTAACCGCTAATATCTATTGATTACCATTAAGCCTCGGCTATCAGCGCTGATCGCAAGCTTAAAGACACCAGCGAGTCTTTGTGAACGGCATATAAGATCAACAGTACACATAACCAAACATAAAACTTACTTAATTAATTAATAAACCTGCAGTAATTATGCATGCAACAACAACAGAAACAACAAGAAAGTCTAAATAGGCAACATAAAATGAATGGACAGCGAGTTTAGAGCCAACGAGCTCACACAAATGACCTTTAGAGGTTTGAAATTGGAGCTGAGAAAGTCGCAGCAACAACTGTTGTAACGGGAAGCTCACCGTTGTGAGAGAGAAAGGGGTCATAAAGAAGAAGGAAGTGGAAGCATAAGATATATTATTGGAAACTCTATTAATTTCGAGGTTGGAGTGCGGTGTTTTGTATTTGTAAACGTTGAGGCAAGTCGGATTGTAGCTATATATAATGGCGGATCATCGAAGACCAAACTCAACTACAACACTTTGTTTTCAACAACACTTCTTCCAGAATTTGAGTAGATCCCATGAATAACCAGAAGCCTTTCAGATAAAGTAGTGTCACACCAACCCATCTTAGTGCACTTATTCCTCCTGCCAAGTTCTATAAACATATGTATGAAGGGTATCAAAGAGCAAACATAGTTCCGAGATCTTCATAGAAATGTAATAGCAAGTTTTGAGAGTCTCAGCGTCTTCGAGATTACGCGAAGCTTTCGAAATATATTAGGTTAACTGAAGAAAGAGCTCATATGGCTTCCAGATCCCTTAAGAAGTGTTGTGAAAGCGGCTTTGCTAGACTCGAGGCAAGAAGTAAAGGTTCAAAAACGAGTTAAAATTATGAACGATTAAAAATCCACTGAATTCCTAAATTATAAGGCCAACTGGACTTTAGAAACCCAATCTACAATTAGAAAACTGAGGAATCTATAAAGTAATTAGTGCAAGGCTTTGTAAATAAGCTGCAATGGACGAACTTCAACTTCTTGAATTGGTTTAGAAGAGCTCAAAGTTCAAAGCTCCACACTAAGTTGACCAAAAACTAAAGCAGTTAGAATTTGAACCCCAAAAAAATGTGTTATGCCTGCGAGAACCGAGGACAAGGGATCTAGGAAATCAAGTATCGCTTCTTCACCACTACTCCTACTCAACTTAATTGGTCTAAGCTAGGATCGGTACCCAAAAAATATAACCGCGAGAAAGAAAGAGCTCTATAAACCGCGAAATTTAGGGAACGAGTTAAAAATTTGTTATCGAGTTCCTTAAAATATGGTCTCACGAGACTCGAAATACGATACTCAAGCGACCTTCCTAATTAAAACAATGTTTCAGCTGACGCTTAAAGGTCCCAAACTTAGTGAGTTAGTAGCACATAGTCGCTAGCAACGTTCATTTATGCGGTCAGTTATCCCGCCGAAAACGTACTGCGGACGTGTTGAGTTGTTTAGTCGAAGAGACCGAAACCCATGTCGTCGTCTTCCTCGGACTCCGACTCCTCCTTTTTGGCTTCTTCCTTCTTTTCGGCAGCAGCGAGCTCCGTTTGGATTACCTAAATTTTTATTTTTGAAGATCTTTGCTTCTGAGAGAAGCTCTCTCCTGCTTTCGAACACTTGAAAGAAGCATTCTTGAAGCTTTTTGCCGTTTAAAAGATTTTTGAGGCTGTAAAACTCAGCTGAGGTCGGTTTCAAGCTCTAAGCCTGAAAATACTATGCAACTCAAGCGAGTTTGTTAAAGAAATAATGACAATTTTGAAAATCTTCGGATCTTTAGCCACTCTACTGCCTTCGAACACTTTGGAATGGTAAAATAGTGCAGCCTGTTGAAGTCGATTTCGAGCTGAAAGTCTGGTCAACTCAAGCGGGTTTATTAAAGGACAGTCTAGTTTCTAATTTGACAGCTTTTTCAACCCGCGCCACCAAACCGCGCGCTTCTAAGCCACGAACCAAGCAAAAGCTGGTCATAATTTCCAACCCAAAATAATATTTAAAATTTATAACATGTTACTAAACAAATTTAGCGCAAACTTCATGCCAAGTCAACGCGTAGAAAGCAAAACTGTGCACTTAGACGACGTGCTTGACGCGCCGCGGCGCCTGCGCGCGCCCTATTTGCCTATCAACGCGAATCGTGCAGCCAAAAGAAGGCTTTCAAAGTGAGATGCTTATCAATTCGACGAATTTATTTCGATTGTCAATTTCTAGCCTCTTTCTCATACCAATTTTCGTTGTGTTTTGGCTTCTTTTTTTTGGGTTTTCGACAAACAAGTTCGTACGGTAGCCGCCGATGTCGCCGTTATTGGTGTGGCGATAAGCATCAAATCAATGTTTTCATAGCTACTGAATAAATAAATGCATGTATTTTGCCAGCGGCGTCGTTTTTGCTATTGTTGTTGTTATTAAATTTTTGTATTAAAAGCTAAGGCGGGCGCTTATCTAACGGATGCGCCTTAAATGGTGCGGCACCATTTAAGTAAATCAAAACAATAAAAATATTTTTTAACTAGTTTGGTTGTTGTTGTCTGTTGGCATTTGCTGCTAATAAGCTGCGCGCTACTTGGTCGCTTATAGAGTTAGCCGCGCCAATTTGTGTTCATTAAAGAGCGACGCATAAATTTCTATGCCAACACCATAAATGCCAAAGCGCGCTAGCGCGGCAGCAACGAGGTGACAAAATAAAACGGCAACAAAAACACTATAATTGCTATAAAAAAGGTGAAAAATTAATTGCGCCTGAAATAAACAACAGCGCGAAATATGAATTTCAAAGCATAGTGAAGCGGCAAACAAAAGCAGCGCAGAACAAACAAACGCTTAATGAGCTGCTCGAGAAATTGATTGGATTGGATTGGATTGCGTAGTGGTGAAGCCGCGCGTTGTCTGCAGGAGCAGTGTGTGGTGTTGAAAAGAGCAATGAACTTAGCGCAGAGTATGAGAGTCGCAACTACTAGCCTAGCGCATGTGGTTTGTGGCATAAATTTTGCTGAGTTGGTTAGAGTGTACAAAAAAAAATCGCAAAAATTTTAGCTTTTCGGCGTCTAATAGTACGAAATTATGTGAACTTAAGAACTTTGGTATTCATAATTCGGATCTTTAAACTGCGTTCTACGAGCTTTTTTGATCTCTAGATCGTTTCCGTTAACCCAAGACCTATGATCTGCGCTCGATTTACTTGAAATATGATCTTACAATCCTTCATCTTTAGTCTAAGATCAGTAAACTGTAATTTTTTTTATTGAAGATCACTAATCCATGAGCTTTTGCAATAGTCAAGATCGTTTTTGATCACCGAAGACCCATGATCTGCACTCGATTTACTTGAATTATGATCTTGCAATCCTTCATCTTCAGTCTAAGATCAGTAAACTGTAATTTTTTTTATTGAAAATCACTAATCCATGAGCTTTTGCAATAGTCAAGATCGTTTTTGATCACCCAAGATCTATGATCAATTTACAGGAATTATGATCTTGCGATCCTTATTCGGTAATCTAAGATCAGTAGTCTGTAATTTTTGATCCAAGATCACTGATTCACCAGCTTTTGCTGTAGTAATTCGAAAGATATATTATCCAAGATATCTTTTAGTTTTAAAGATGTAATCTCATCATCAGTAAATTAGGATTTATAAGATTTTCGTCCCATAAATCGCTTCTAATAGCCGACGATCCATGATCTATGATATATTTACATGACTTGTGATCTTATGATTCTTAATATTTAGACTGAGTTCGATCATTTGTCATTTTTGATCACTAATCACCGATTCATGAGCTTTAGCTGCAGTAATTCGAAAGACTCGAGGCTTTTGAGGCGCCTAATAATATGAAATTGAGTAAACTGTTACTAAAGAGATTTGATTTTGTAGTTGTGATCTACAAACTGCGATCCGTGATCTAGGTTTTACGAGCTTTTTGAACCATAAAACGCTACTGATAACCGAGAACCCATGAGCTATTTATTTGATTTGTGATCTTACGATCTTTAATATTTAAGCTGAGTTCAGTAATATGTAATTTTTTGTCGAAGATCAACGATCTATGAGCTTTTGTTGTGATAATAGCAAAATTCGAGGCTTTTCAGGGTATAAATGGGACGAAATTAAGCGATCTATTATTCAAGAGCTTTGATCTTAAAATTATGTTCATTAAACTGTCGTCTCACATTTATATACTTTTTTAAGATTTTCTAAGATATTTGAGCATTTATTTTAACCGAAGTCCATGACCTAGAAACTCTTTACTTTAAATAGTGATCTCATGAACCTTATTCTACAGTTGAAGAACCTGTCAATTTTCATAGAAGATCACTGATACACGAGGCCTTATAACCTTTTTGACACATAGATCGCTGCTGATAACCGGGAAGTCATGATCTATAATCGATTTACTTGACTTCTGATCTTACGATCGTTAATCTTTAGTCTGAGTTAAGTTGTTTGTCATTTTTGAGTGAAGATCACTGATCTGCGAACTATGACCAATGTTATCTATTATGTGCTTTATAATCTAAACAATATAATAAGACTTTATAGTCTAGACATTATAATATGACTTATAACATATGACTTTCATATTATATATATATATTTAAAGATCGTTTTTATACAAGATCTATGACTTTTTTTCTGTGATCGTTATTATTTAGAACACGTTTATTGTTATCATCTAAACTGTTGTCTATAATGAATGATTTATGAGCTAACGGGTGATTTTTTTGAGGTTAGGATTTTCATGCAGTAGTATTTGACAGATCACGTGGGATGTCAGACATGGTGTCAAAGAGAAAGATGCTCAGTATGCTTTGACATTTCATCATGAATAGACTTACTAACGAGCAACGCTTGCAAATCATTGAATTTTATTACCAAAATCAGTGTTCGGTTCGAAATGTGTTTCGCGTCCGTGTCCGATGAGCGATGAGGCTCATTTCTGGTTGAATGGCTACGTAAATAAGCAAAATTGCCGCATTTGGGGTGAAGAGCAACCAGAAGCCGTTCAAGAACTGCCCATGCATCCCGAAAAATGCACTGTTTGGTGTGGTTTGTACGCTGGTGGAATCATTGGACCGTATTTTTCAAAGATGCTGTTGGACGCAACGTTACGGTGAATGGCGATCGCTATCGTTCGATGCTAACAAACTTTTTGTTGCCAAAAATGGAAGAACTGAACTTGGTTGACATGTGGTTTCAACAAGATGGCGCTACATGCCACACAGCTCGCGATTCTATGGCCATTTTGAGGGAAAACTTCGGACAACAATTCATCTCAAGAAATGGACCCGTAAGTTGGCCACCAAGATCATGCGATTTAACGCCTTTAGACTATTTTTTGTGGGGCTACGTCAAGTCTAAAGTCTACAGAAATAAGCCAGCAACTATTCCAGCTTTGGAAGACAACATTTCCGAAGAAATTCGGGCTATTCCGGCCGAAATGCTCGAAAAAGTTGCCCAAAATTGGACTTTCCGAATGGACCACCTAAGACGCAGCCGCGGTCAACATTTAAATGAAATTATCTTCAAAAAGTAAATGTCATGAACCAATCTAACGTTTCAAATAAAGAACCGATGAGATTTTGCAAATTTTATGCGTTTTTTTTTTTTTTAAAGTTATCAAGCTCTTAAAAAATCACCCTTTAGTAGATCGCCTCTGATGTTTAAGAATTTACATAGTCTACAATTTGATTAAATAATAACGATCTTACAACCCTCTTCTTTGGACTAAGATCAGTTATCTATCATCTAAGGTATCTAACCAGCTATGATCTATAGTCAATGATCGCTAATATGTACTCTAAAATCTAAGAGTATATGAACTCTATAGGATTTTGGAACATGATTTCATCGTCATGATATGAACTCAGTTTTGCGTCTTTTTGATCTGATAGCATCGACTTCTTGCACTCGATCGAAGTTACATATCGAAATCTACTGAGTCTATTTTGGATTTTATAGTGTTCAGAGCGAAAAAGGTTTACAAACCAAACTTCAAATTTTTTGTTGAGTTTGAAGCTTCAAACTGAGATGGTGACTATGAGAAATCCAGTTTAACCAGCAGCCCATTTGTTCTACACGAAAGGATTTAGTTCCCACGCACCTTTCCTCTACTAAAATTTTGATGATTTGGGTAGTCAATTAACTAAAATTTTAATCGAAACCATTAAGTATACACAAATTCAGAGCTTTTACGTTCCCGTGGGAATTTCCGGGACAATTAATTACACAACAGAAATAAAAAAACTTAAAATATCAAAAATCATATCACCATAATTTGGCACAATCTGCAAGACCCTACCGTTTAATCACCTGTGACCAATCAATGTTGAAGGAAGAAAAAAAAACACTACAAAAACAAACAAACATTATATGTGGGCAATAATTTGCGAATCTGCGAATGCGGAAAATCGTTCAATCGATTGTTTTAATCGAACAAAATCAATGAAGATGCCGCCATGGCTGGCCTTTAGCGGCATTTTATTGAAGCGCATTATGGCTTTCTGATGAGTTTCGCTTTTGCCACATAAAGCTTATGTGTTGCTGTTGTTATTGCCGCTGTCGTTATTACTGTGTGAATCAAGTAGATGTGTTTGTTGTTGCTGTTGTTGTGTAAGTTGCTTTTATACACTTGTAATTCTCAGCGATTTTATAACGCAAGCAGCAGCCGCAGGAGCAGCAGTTTAATCGCTCAACTGGCGTCTGCTGCAACGAGTGATGGCGCACTGGGAGAAATTATTGCTGAGTTTAAGAGAAAAGCGGTTTTAAAAAATATTTTGTACATGAAATTTTTAGAAGGTGTGTAAAAGAAATAGTATAAAAAATATTTTAAAATTTTGATGTTAAAAGATGACAAAAAAAGAATTTAATCGAAAATAAAACAAAAATTAATAAAAATTTTAAAAAACAAAATAATGAAAAATAAAACAAAAATTAATAAAAAAAATGAAAAAAAATTAATGAAATAATTAATGAAAAAAATAAGAAAAAAGTGCGGAAAACAAAAACAAAACAAAGTCAAAAAATTTTTAAATATTTTTTTTAATAAATTAAATTGTTTGGAATTTTATTTTCGTAAATAATTTTTTTCGTTTTTTTAAATACAAATATACGTTTTTTAAAGGAAACCTAAAAATTTTTTGAATTCTAAAATTTTGAATATTTTAATTAAAATATTTTTTTAAGAAGCCTCCAAAATTTTTTATATTCTACAATTCGCTTTAATAAAAATGTATAAAAATTATTTTGCATTATTTATGTTAAAAAAAAATTTATTTAAATTTTAATTAAAATATTTTTTTTGTTGAAGAAGCCTCCAAAATTGTTTATATTCTTAAATTCGTTTTAAGCTGTTAATAAAAATGTTTAAAAAATTATTTTTTATTATTTATGTTAAAAAAAATTTAATAAAAAATTTCTTCCAAAAAAAATTAAAATTTTTTTATAAATTTCTCCCAGTGTATATATGCTGTTTATTCTACTACCAACTGCTTAAATTTATAGCGCATTTTAATTATAATATGGCGCACACATTTTCGCACGCATGCGTGCTATCACAGCTCACACACACACACAAACACATGCATACATGGATGTATGTATGTATGATAATGTGAGATCAAAACGGCCATCAGCCGTGCAGCAACAGTAGCCAAGCTTCGTAGATGACCGCTTGCCTTGCATTTGTGCGCACTGGCCGCACTGTCGCCCCACCAAAATGAATTAGCCACTTTATGAGCAACTTCGCTTTGGCGGCAAGGATATTAACGCAATTTTATGACCGACATCTGCCCGTAATTTCTCAGCGCGCCAAAGGTAACAGCGATATGGCGCACAGACTCGCTGCCAAGACTGTGTGTGTGTGTGCGCGTGAGCTTAGCAGCCTGTGTGGGAAAGGGCTCGAATGGCAGCGAGCGCAAAATTTTTAATCGCAATTGCAGAAATTAGGTCATTTCGTAGAATTGAATGAGTAGTGCCGGAAAAGTGTAGTTTTAAGTTTAATGTGAATGGATTCTAAAAAGCCAATCTGAGTTGATTTCATTTGAAGCAAAAAAAAAAAAAGAATTAATTAAAATGCAATACATTTGGAAATTATTTTTTTCTTGAATATTTCATTTAATTACATAAATTATTAATTAATTTTTTTAATCAAATATTAATTTTTTTAACTAAATATTTTAATTTTTTAATTTTTTTCATATAATCACTACGATTTTTATTTAATTACATTAATTATTCATTAATTTTTCTAATTAGATTCTAAATTTTTAATTAAATTTTATTTTAATTATTAATTTTTAAATTTCATTAATTTTTTTATGTTTATTTTTTTTTGTTTTTTTTCATTTAATAACTATTATCTTAATTTAATTACATTAATTATTGATTAATTTTTTTAATTAGATTCTAAATTTTTTAATTAAATTTTATTTTAATTATTAATTTTTTTAAATTTCATTATTTTTTTTATTATTTTTTATTAAATTTTTTGTTGTAATTATTATTTTTATTTATTTTTTACAGACATTATTTTGTTTTTTATTTATTATATTTTATTTATTTATTTTATGAAATATTATCATTTTCCATTTATATGTGTCTTTACTTTTGCAAATGACATTAATTATTTTTTTAATTAAATATTTTAATTTTTTTTAGTCTTTTTTTATTATTTTTTCATATTTTATATAATCTTTATTTTTTAATTTTTTTTATTATAATTTTGTATTATTATTTTTTCGTTATTTTTTATAAATATTATTGTTATTTTTTATTAATCTCTTTAAAATAAAATTTATTTGATGAAATATTTTCATTTTACATTTATTTGTGGTTTTATTTTTGCAAATTACATTAATTATTCATTAATTATTTTTTAATTAGATATTAATTTTTTTAATTAAAAATTTATTTTTTTAATTTTTTCATAATTTTAATTGTTGCACATATTTAATTTTTTATTTATTTATTTTTTAAATTTTTATTCAATTTTACAATAATTTTTAAATTTTTTTGTTTTTTTTTTCTTTATTCAGTTTTAATTAATTTTGTTTTTTGACTTCTATTCCAATTAATTTTTTATTCTATTATTTAAAGAAAGTTTCATGTCCATAGTTGAACGTATAAATGTGTGTTTTTGTCTTTGTCATCCATAAGTGTCTTTGTATGTGTGCGAATGCTGGTGACGCCATAAAAAATCACTTAAGATAAAGGAATATCGTATGGAAATAATTCACGAAGCAAAGAAGCAAAGTTCTACACCAAAAAAAAAAATCAAAATCGAAGTGGAGCATAGCAATAACAACAACAAAGTGTACAACAAACATAAAAACTGCAGCAGCGTGGCGGTTAAAAGCTAGAAGATGTGCGTAGTCAAAGTGAAAGCAACAAAGCAGCTAACACACACACGTACATACAAACAAATAGCGGCATATTTACATAAATAGACAGCAAGAATAATAGCAACAAGCGCGGCGGCAGCTCCTGCAAGCTGCCACACAACAAAGACCGGCATTCAAAGTGTTAATGCGAGCAATTGCTGCCGTCTGTGGAAGATAGGCAGCGTTGGGTAGCGGGAGTGCGGGGCAAGACAACTGTTCGGGTATTCCTATTGAAACAGTAGCACTTTAACTGCCAAGTCGTCAGCTACTACACCGGCCACCTTTATTATCAATGTCATTTGTGGGTAGAAGAATTAATGTTGCGCTGGCGTCGGCGACGTTTCGGGTCTTAAAATTGTTGTTTTTGTTGTGCTGCTGCATGTTCATGCCGCTGTGTATGCTTGTCGCGCTAATGAGAGCGGATGTGTCAACATTTTTATGGCTCATCAGCTGTAAGTGTGTGCGCTGGTGGCGTTGCTTTCATCTAAAGTGTGCAGGGAGTCGCAAGTCTTGCGAGGGTTAAGGGCGGCGCGTTGGCGGCAAAGTATTTTATGCTGATAAATGTAACACGGAGATTGAAAAGTTATAAAAAAAAAGCATAAATTTTTAATGGGAAAGCCAAAACAACACAATTTAGTGACTCATTAGCGTTGCAACATTGAGTCATTTGTGGCGTTCGAACAAAATTACTCAGATTTATTATAAGTGGTGACACATTTTAATGCTTTTTATATAATTTATACATTCTATTAGTTGCTCATCGCTGCTAAGCGCCGTCTTTTAAGCTTAAATTGTTTGACAACACAAATAAATAAGCTATTAGTGGCGTGTTTATGAATTCACTTCAAATAATTGGCTGGCTTTTTTCGATTTATTCCACCAAAAATTGAGCGATTGATTGATTTATGCGTTGGTGTATAGCTTTTTACATTTTTTTTATTTATTTATGCTATCATTTTCGTTTTTTGACGGTGTTTTGGGTGCCCAAACGCCATGTTCCCAAAAAGCGCGCTGTCAAGTTCGTGTCTTAAGTCTTTTGTTTGTCGCCGGATTTCCGTTGATTGGTTTGTTGTCTGCACAATAAAGTCAAGGTAGTATATGAGTGTGTGTAGCGGAAATGTTAGAGGTGAAATTTAGTTAAAATTAACATAAAACTGACTTTTTCGAAAAAAATTAATTAAGAAATTAATTTTAAAAAAATTTATCAGAAATATAATTAAAAAAAATGCATTAAACATAAATTAAAAAATGAAATGCGAATAACATTCGTGGTTAAATCAATTAATTAAAAAAATAATAATAAAATTAATTAAAAAAATTAATTATGAAAAAAAATTCGTGGTTAGTCTTATACTTTTTTCTAAATTTTTCTGAATAACATTCGTGGTTAAATTAATTAATTAAAAAATATTAATTAAGAAAATTAATTAAAAAATTAATTATGAAAATTAATTAAAACATTAAATATGAAAAAAAATCGTGGCTAGTCTTATACTTGTTGTTTAATTTTTCTTAGCTTATTTTTGTATTATTTTCTTAACTTGATTTTTACAACCACTTTAATTATAAATTAACCACAGTTAATTTTTCTAGCCTTTTTCGCGCAGCTACTAACATTTTCTTGGGCTTGCACTACCAATTTCGTTTGAATTTTTAATTTTCCATGCTCAGCTATCATTCAGCCGCCACCACACGCTCACCATATTTGTGTTTTTATTATTTATTTTGGATTTTTTTTATATTTTTTTGTGCTGCCAAATTGGTTGTCGCCATTTATTTGGTGACACAACATTAAGTGACTGTTAATTAACACCAAAAGCGTTAGCGTATGGCGTCAATTATGTGCCAGCTTGATAAAGTTAATAGCTAATGATTTGTCGATGGATTGAAAGGCCAAATGTGAATATTTCAATTAAACAAATTGAAAGGAATAATGCAGTAAAGTATAAATTTGATGGGGCAAACTAACATAATAACAGAAATAATATATAAAATAATCAGAGAAAAAAATTAAAAATTTAATTAATTAAAATTTAGTTAATTAAAGAAAATTAATTAAAAATACTAATCTAAATAAAAATAGATTAAAAAAGAAATTTGAAATAATCAGTTAAAACAATAATTTATAAAATTAATTAAAAAATAATTTAAAATAATCAATTAAAAATACAAATAAAAATAAAAATAAATTAATTAAAAAATAAGCTATAACATTAATTAAAAAATAAGTTCAAAATTAGTATTTAAAACAGTAATTAAAAAATTAATAATTATAGAAAATTAATAAAAAAAATAATTAAAACATAATTTTAAAAATTAATTGTAAAAAACTGAAGAGTTTAGTTAAAAAAAAAACTAATTAAACATTAATATATTCAACTTAAACTAAAATTAAAACAAATTTCAGAATTAATTAAAAAATAATTTATAAATTAATTTCAAAAAATTTAAAATAGTTAATTAAAAATACGTACATACATACATATATAAATAAAAATATACAAATCAAAAAAAATTATTTGTATCATTAATTAAAAATAATTAATAAAAAAATAATGTAAAAATAATTTTAAATAATTAACTAACAAAAATAAAAAATATTCAAAAAAGTTGATTAAAAAATATTTTAGTTGCAAAAAACTGAAGAGCTGAGTTTAAAAACTAATGTGCAAAATATATAAAAAAACTAATTTTAAAATTGATTAAAAAATAATTAAAAAATAATTGAAAAATTAATTAAAAATTAATTAATTAATTTGAAATAATTAATTGAAGAAATAATTAAAAATAGATTAATTATAAAAATAATTTTTAACGTTAATTAAAAAATAAATTACTTAAAAATAATTAACAAAAAAATTAAATAAATTTCAAACAAACCTGATTGAAAAATTACTTTTACTCTTTAAAATTATTATATTGAACGTTTAAGATATTAATTAATTTAAAATATATGTATGTATGTATGTTATAAAAAAAATTTAAAAAAACTAAATTTTATATTCTCTAAAAATTTTGATTTTTTTATGTTAATTTTTTTATTAATAATATTTTTTTAAGATAAGTAATAAAATTATTTTTTTTTTTAGTTTGGAAATTTTACAATTATTTTTTCTAATTTTTTTAATCAAAACTATTTTTATTAATTTATATTAAATTCTAATATTTTTTTCAAATTATAGTTACATTTTTTCCATATATTTTCAGTAAACAAAATTTAGTTAAAAAAATTTTCAACTCCCCTGACCTTTATTAGCTCTAATGACTAAACGCAATAACGGTTAATCAAATATATTTCGAGCAAAAGTCAGAGAAACCGCTTAAAAAGCTTTACTTGGAAATCTTCAGAAATCTTCTTGTTGTTGTTGTTCACACACATGACTTTTGCGGCTTAAAGTGGCACCTACACAGCACCGACAACTAACAGCAACAAAACAAAAAAAATTACAGACTAAAACAACAAAAAAGGAAAAATAAATAAAAGTCGGGTATAACAACAACAAAAACATGCTAACACGTTAATTTATTGTCACTTAATGTCAAAGCAGCATTTCAATTCAATTAAAGTGTTAAGTTGTAAGCCATTGGTGGCAATAGCAACAACAAGAAAAGCCGGTGGTAAGCAGGTAAAAACAGCCGAAGATGGAAGATGTGAATGAGCACAAGTATGTTCAAATTAAGAAAGAGGGAAGCGAAAATTTTGAAGATGATTGCAAATAAATATAGTTAAAAAAATAAATAATATAAAAAAAAATAATAAAATAAAAAAAAAATAAATAATAATAATAAAAAAACTAAATAATATAAAAAAAATTAAATAAAAAAACGAAAAATATAAATTTATTAAAAAAAATGAAAATATAACAGGAGAACACTAAAAAAATATTTAAAACTTAACAAAAAATCAAAAATCATATATATATATAAATTAAAAAAATAAGAGTAGAAAAAAATTAAATTAAAAAAAAAATTATATTAAAAACTTTTTATTAAATTTTTTTTAAATTGAAAAACTTAAAAAAAATTAATTGAATTAAAAAAATAAAATTGTAAAGCTTTTTTAAAAATTACAAAATAATAAAAATAAAATTTAATTTTTATTAAGAAATTTTAATTTAAAAAAATTTAATTTAATTTTTTTAAAAAAATTTATATAAAAAATTTAAAATTAATTAAATTAACAAAAATTTAATTTTTATAACAAAATTAATTTTTATAAAAAAAATGCTAATTTAAAAAATGTGTTGTTATTGTTTTTTTTTTTTCAAATATTGCCACAATATCGCTCATTTACTTTCCAACATTATCCAAGTAATTTTCACATATCTTAAATTCTGAATTTATTGCCAACGCTGTTGTCGGCGCAGACAGACAGACACATTCATTTCTTAATTTATCTGATTTTCACTTTTTAACTCAGCGCAAACACACACACACACAGCGTAGAACGCACAAATGCTTGGCGGCATGCAACGCTGTGCGGTTTGTAACCCCTGCCACACTTCCAACAACCGTCAACTTGTTATTGTTGTTGTTAACACTTGTGTCATGTTGCAAGTGTGGCAGCAAACGCAAGCAGCACATTCAAATTAAATGGCAAAAACAACAATGAATTGCATGAAAATTAAAATGCGCGCAACTTAAAAGCCTCAGCGTCGCCACACCACACACCCCACCCGACCGGCCGCATAGCCATAGCCTGCCGGCAGTTAAGCGCTTCACCGCTTCGCCTCTTGTCGGTATAAATAAATTTGTACTGGCAATAATTTGCCACAAATACCGACACCAGCAGAGAATCACTAAAACGAAACAGCAAACAAACCATCGTGTACCAATCAACGGCTGACAACAACAACAACAACAGCAACACGGCGGCGTAGTTGCCGTCACACAGTAGCGCTTTACTGTCATTAGCACCAGACGTTGCCGAAGACATATGCACTTCACTTAGGTGGCTACTGCAATGCCGATTGTTGTTGTTTTTGTACAAAAAAAAGTGTTGTTGTAACACTTTTGTTGTTGTATTTGCGATATTGTTTTTTTTTTAATTTTTTGTTGTTGTTGTATTGTTTTTGTAGTTGTTGTATTGTTTCAATTGTTGTTGTATTATTTTTTCTTGTTGTTGTTGTATTATTTTTTCTTGTTGTTGTTGCTTTATTTCTTAGTTGTTGCCCAACAACCGCTTAACCTCACTCAACCCAGTCAAACTGTATGTGTCCACACTCCGCATCTCATTTGCTGCCGCTCCGACGCTACCCGCTCGCCAACCAGCACTCATGCCACTAAGTGGCAAATTGTCATTACGTTTGCATTGCCACTGTTTTGGTAATCAGCCACAGAGCCCCATCATCAACACAGAGCGCCTCAAAAACACACAACGGCACTTGGACTCTGCTGCTTTCGTGCGTTTTGATTGTACCCAGTCTCCTCAGCCGGGCTAACACCTTGGCTTAATGTTGGTTTTGTTGTTGCTATTTTTTTGTTTACTAAAGTGTGGCTTTTGGTGGATATGAAGAGTAAGCGGTAGCTGGGTAGTAGTCGCGACACATGCAATGCGCATTAGGGTCAAGCTGCGTTTTTTTTATTTAATGAAGGATATTTTTAGGGTTTCGGAAAAAGGAGTATCTCTTGCGAAAAGATCAAAATGATCTGAAAAGTAGTGAACTGAGATCTTCTAAGCCTAGAAATGAGGCACATGTTGTTTATTGGAACTTGGTAGCCGAGGGTAGCAGGTCAATTCAGCACAAATTACCCACTAAGAATACCACTTCTTAGCAAACGATCACGTCTAGAAAAGCGAAGACACGGCTTGAGACATGAGTTTGCACTGTTAAGCGCAGTTAGATTTATAGTGTCTCTTACTAAATCCAATTGAGGCGTTAAAACGAACTCTTGTCGCATATTTTCTCACAAAAACTGAAGATGCTTTGAGCTCTGAGCGATAAAGTAGTCTCAATCATTTTGTAGAACAGGGGTTTTTCGGACATTTTTCGAAATGTTTTCGAAGTACCATATATAGAAGTTTGAAATATTTCCAGCTTTATTCAGCTTAATTTTTCTAAAATCGATTCATGCCAGCATAGACATTTTTTGAAAAATTAGCACTTTTTGAAGTTTATGGAAATACTGAATCTATAAGCCCGACTTTAGAAAGCATATAACGACAGAGTAGTAGAAAAGAATTAATTTATTAGCAACACAACTAACTCTCTAATATACTGCGCTCAATTAGAGTCATAAAATACAGCTGAGGTAGCAATGGTTTGTTCAGCACATTGAATTGAACTTGTGGAACGGTATACAGAAATTAAGCATTTTAAAGAAACCATGAAAAAAATTATTATGAGATAGACAAAAGCGCACCAATGTTAGGTATTATGAAAATACATATATCTAGCACAATTTAAAACAGAAATTAGTACTCACCAGTCAACGGTTCTTTCATGGTATTGAATTGAACTTGTGGAACGGCAAGCTGAAAATAAGAAATTTGAAGAAATATGCTATGAGAAAGTCATTTTAAACAAGAAAAGTGTTGAAATAATATCAAAATTATCAGAAAAAGTTAGAGGCGCTACAAATAGGCTGGATATCTGCGGAAAATAAGCTAAACTGAACTTGTGGAACGGTATGCAAAAATAAGTTTTTAAAGTTAACAATGAAAAAAAAATATAGGAGTTAGACAAAAGAGCACCGATTTAAGTGTAATGAAAATACATTATATCGAGCGCAATTTACAACATAAATCAGCACTTACCAGTTAATGGATTTTTCATGGCATTGAATTGAACTTGTGGAACGGCAAGCTGAAAAAAAGAAATTTGAAGAAATATGATATGAGAAAGCCATTTTAAACGAGAAAAGTAATAAAAATAAATAATTAGAGGCGCTACAAATATTATTGTGAGGAAAATAAACTATTTCGAAACAAATTATTATTCGAGAAAGTTACTATATCTTTCAAAAATTCGCTTTTTGATTTCGTACCGAGTTTGCGGCTGCAAGAAAAAACATTTTAAAAGCAACTCAACCAAATGTTTTGAAAAGAAATTGTTTGCCGCTACATTGCAACCCTACTTGCAACACCTAAGCGCAATAACGGCAGCAATCACTTAAGCACATCGCATGCCACAAGTCGTTTGCTGCCACACGGCAACTCTCGCCGCCACCGCTGCAGTTCGCTTGATGTTATTTCGCACTTTGCACAACAACACGACAAAAAAATGCAAGTACAACAACCAAACGTGTGTTTTGTGGTGGCGATTGCGACTGCGCCGGCGGTGGCAATAAATGCCTGTCACACTGGACAATCGCTTAATGGCTCGCCTTGCTACATGAAAATATACTCAAGTGTTATCGATTAATGTCCACAAGCAGCAGCTACCGAAACCCTGATGATGGTGCGAAGGCTACCAGCCGCCAACAACAACAACAACAACAGCCACAGCACCAGCAAGCGGTACGAATTGTCGTTCAAATATTGCCGCGTTTGAAGTTGTGCCGCCGCCCGGACGATTTGTGGCGACGCTAGCGCGACTGTGTGCGGCCGCCGTTACAAATGTCGGCCGAGTTTGTGTGTGTGTGTGTGCATTGAAGGTGCTGCCACCTTTGGCTCGACACTCAAGCCGGCTGCCACGCCGCGCTATCGCTAAACTATCTGCCTGACTTACTGCCTCCAGTGGCGTTTGTTGTTGTTGCTGCTTTGCTTGTGCGCGCCGCGTTTCGCTTGTATGCGGGCGCTAATGTCGCCGGCACAGCAAACACCTTTATCAGCGCTTACTCACGCTCACTCAGCGGCCACAACGGGCTCGGTGGCATCAACTGATTGCCACTGAATGCTGCGCGTGTTTGCCGCTGCCGCCGCTGCCACTTTGGCTATCAGCATTCGCCACAACTTAGTAAGTGAGTGTGCGCTGATAGCGCGCGGCTGATTCTTACTCTTTATATACGGGTGTCGTGCTTGGCGCTGCCTTCCTTGGTGGTCAGTGCGCCGGCTGGGGCTGCCTTGCATGCAATAATCTTTTGGGTTGATGATATTTATGTAAATTTATAGTGGAGTGTGAGTGTTGCGAATTTAATGCCTCACTTATAAAATAAAGAGCATTTCCTGTCTCGGTTTTTAATAGCTTTTGCTTAAGCGAAGTGTAAGTGTGTGTGTGTAAAATATTTTTGAATTCATAAAATTCTATTTATTTAGACCTGCGGGATCGCCGTTAGGTATTACTTCGTAGTACCAAGCTGGGCAAGAATGCCTCTTCACAAACTTTCTGCCGGATTATTGGGCTGGTCTTAAGCTTCCTCACTGCCGTGCTTTTACACTGAGTGCTCGAGACGCAATTGCGACCTACGCTTTCAATTGTCGCCCATACCAGCTTTGATTGCACGCATGTAACTTATAATATTGTCAGGCGTCCGCACTGCTGCAGAATGAACATTTAGTGTCGTCATCGTGACTGAAGATGTGGAGGTACGTCCTGAAACAGCCAAGTCTCGTTAAGAATTGCGCCTGATAAAAGTCTATCTGCCCGTGTTGTAACTCAATCCATGCTGTTATGTTCTTAATGAGCCTGTGCGTTCATCTTCCTTTTTCTGCCACGTTCCATTGTCTTTGTCACTCTCGAGTGCTCGCCTGTATCTCCTTTCTTCGCTCGTTAGGCGTTAGACGCCTATTCGCAGCTTTAAATTTTTGGTAGGCTCTACTTAGCTCTGAGGTCTTTAAACTGGCGGGCATAAGACCACGATATGTTACTGTCCGCTTCTTGTGAGACCGTTCTAAACGCACAGGCCACTCTAATGGCGCAAAGCCTGAACACTGCCTTTGCCTTATTGGCATTTGTTTTTTGGTGCAGTGCTTTTTCGCATATAGGGGAAGCGTACATCAGTGTGGACTAGCTGACTTTGGCTTTCCTATCATCGTCTAAAATCCCTGAAATTTTTCTGCCACAGTTCCGCCCGTTTTCGACGGCTGTTCTCCGGCAGTAATAATGCTCTCCACGAAAGTGAGAATGGAAATCGCACAATCAAGCAAGTCCAAAGAGACCGGTTTTTTGTTTTATGTTTTTAATATTTTTTATTTTTTTTTTAATTTAATTTTTTTTTTAATTTTTAATTTTTTAATGTTTTAATTTTTTTTTAAATTTTTTAATAATTTTAATTATTTTTATTTTTAAAGTTTTTATTTTTAAATTTTTTTTTAATTTTATTTAAATTTTTTTGTTTCATTTTAATTTTTTTATTTTTTAATTTTTTTAATTTTTAATTTTTTTAATTTTTAATTTTTTTAATTTTTTAATTTTTTATTTATTTTTAATTTTAATTTTTAATTTTTTGTTTTTAATTTTAATTTTTTATTTTAATTTGTTTTTTAATTTTAGTTTTTCTGCTTTTAATTTTAATTTGTTTCAAATTTATTTTTTATATTTTAACTTTTATTTTTTTTTTAATGTTAATTTAGTTATTTTGTTTTAATTTGAATTTTTTTATTTTAATTAATTTTTTTATTTTCAGTTTTATTATTTTTTTATTTTTTAAGTTTCTTAATTTTTAATTTTAATTTAATTTTTTTGTTTTAATTTTAATTTTCTTATATTAATTTTTTTTTATTTTAGTTTTTTAAGTTTTAAGTTTTAATTTGTTTCAAATTTATTTTTTATATTTTAATTTTAATTTTTTTTTAATGTTAATTTAGTTTTTATGTTTAATTTTTCTGTCTTTTACATTTTTTATTATTTGTTTTAGTTTTATATTTCCTTTTTATTTTTAATTTTTTTCAAATTTATTTTTCTATATGTTAATTTTTATTTTTTTTTATGTTAATTTGTTTTTTTTTGCTTTAATTTGTTAATTCTAATTTAAATTTTTTAATTTGAATTTTTTTATTTTAAAATTTTTAATTTTAATTTAATTTTAAGTTTTTAATTTTATTTTTTTTTAAGTTTTTTTTTAATTTTGGTTTTTTTGATTGTTTACATATTTTAATTTTTATTGTTTTAATGCTGTTTGTAATTTTTTGTTTTAATTTGAATTTTTTTCTAAATTTATTTTTTTTATATTTTAATATTTTAATCTTTTATTTTTTTTTTTTAATGTTGATTTAGTTTTTTTGTTTTAATTTGAATTTTTTTTATTTTAATTATTATTTTCATTAGAATTTTTTTATCTTAATTTCTTTTTAATTTTAAATTTTTAACTTTTAAATTTAAAATTTTTTAAGTTAATTGGTTTTTTGAGTTTACGAATTATGTTTTTTTAATTTCTGTTGTAATTTATTTTCAAAAAATATTTTTTTTATGCAAATTTTCAAAAATTGCTTGCATTCTAAATCTTGCAACAGTATTTCGTAGTCACTCCCCCAGCTTGCATTTATTATGTCGCATATTTCAACTGTTCCCCGCTTGCTTTAGCTTGTGGCACGCTCAAACTGCCGCCTGCCGCACACTCTCCACGCCAACTGGCGCTTGTTGCAACAAGCAAAAATTTGTTGCAACTATAGCACTGCAATAACTAAGTGGAAGTGACTGGCTTTGGCGCAGATTTGCCTTTCAAATTTACTTTTGGCACAGCAACAACAACAACAACAGCTGTAACAAATCGTGTGGCAACTACTAACTGACTGCATGTATTTTAAGTAGATGCCACAGCTGCTGGCTACTGGCTACTGGCAGCGTCCAACTACTGTCTGCCACAGGCAATTTCTAACATTTTTACATCATGCCACATGCAACAACTAAGCAAGCTGTAGTGATTTGCATATGCGCCACTAATGAGGCATGCTGCAGCACATAGCAGTTAGCGAGTCCGAATACCTAGCTTTGCTTATTTGCGCATGCGCGCCTGCAACATGTATAGCCGCACACCAATAGCCGTAGGCGCCACAAGCGCGCACTGCCGGCATGCCACGGCTGGTTGGCCGAGGCGGTAGGCGACACAAAATCCACAAAATCAAATCAAATGTAGAATTGTTTGTTGCACAAATGCACGAATAATGTGCAGCATGCAAAATTTAGTAGCTGCCATTAGGCGTGTTACAAACGACAACGGCAACAACAACAGCGACAAAAATGCATGCAGCGCGCCTACAAAAGGCCAGACGCGCGGACAGCCAATGAGCCATCAATTTTAATTCGTTCAACTCGGTTGGCTGACTGGTGGGTTGGCTAGCTGACAGTTATGGTGACTACCGTATAGCAACAATAACAACAACAGCAGCAATAACCGCGTTGCCTTGCCGCCTTCACCTTAAATGGCTAGCAATGCCAAGCTACTCGCTTCGTTGTTGTTGCTTTGCTAGTTATATGATAGTTGTCGTCGTTGTTGTTATTGTTGAACGGGCACAGAAATCATGCAGCCATAAAATGTTGCAACAAATCGGTGCATTTGTAAAATTTGCAAAACTACACAGGCAACAACAAACAAATCGGGCGCGCGCGCTGGTGGCAAATGCGGAAGGCGCTTGTGGGTGTGCGCTGCACGGTGGGTGCAAGTGAAGTGCTGAGGGGGTGGTGTTGTAGTCATGTTTGCGCTTGCCAGTGAGCATTGATGCGCGGCGCGCGCTTCGATTATTCGACGAAAAATCGCAAAAATATGCGGCGCTGAAGCCGCTGATGTGTTGAAAGCGCCAGCGCTTGAGGTGTGCCTGTATGTGTGTGTTTGCGAAAGGGCTTGCATGCGCGCCCAGCGTCAGGCCCGCTCAATGGCGCTGAACTCTATTGGCGTATTATTTGCATTGCTATTTTTGTAGTTGTTGTTGTTGTGCCTTGCGTTTTGATTTAATTGCTGTGCGTACAAGTGAAGCGTGAAGGCGGAAGTGTGTCGGAATTTCTTCAGTTTTATTTTTTTGATGAAAAATTTGAGGAATATTTTGCAACTTTTCAATACTTTCTTGTCTTAATTTTTGAAAATTGTTAATTTTTGAAAATTGTTAATTTTTGAAAATTGTTAATTTTTGCTAAAATTTTTTTCTTTTCTAAAGAATATTATTTTTTGCGCTTTTTAATTATTAATAACTGATTATTCATTTTTAGTAATTATTAATTTATATTGTTAAATAATGATTATTAATTGATTACTTATGGATTACTTTTGGATTACTGATTATTTGAATCAACATTGATGATTATTGAATATCGAATATCGATAATGAGTAATTTATTATTGATTACTGATTACGAACCGTTAATCAATGGATTACTTTTGGATTACTGATTATTGGAATCAACATTGATGATTATCGAATATCGATAATGAGTAATTTATTATTGATTACTGATTACTGACCGTTAATCAGTGATTACTGATCGTTAGTTATTGATTATTGATAACTGACTACTAATTATTAATTACTGATTACTCATATTTAGTAATTATTAACTTATATTATTAAATATTGATTATTAATTAATAGTTGTTGATTACTTATGGATTAATGATTAATAGATGGGGATTAGAAATGATGACTATTTAATATTGATTCTGATTATTAATTATTAACTGATTACTCATTTTTAGTAATTATTATTTTAAATTATTAAATATTGTCTAATAATTGATAATTATTGATTACTTTTGGATTATTGATTATTTGAATCAACATTGATGATTACCGAATATTGATAATGAGTAATTTATTATTGATTACTGATTACTGACCGTTAATCAATGATTACTGACCGTTAATCAGTGATTACTGATCGCTAATTATTGATTACTGACTACTAATTATTAATTACTGATTACTCATATTTAGTAATTATTATATTTATATTATTAAATATTGATTAATAATTGATAGTTATTGATTACTTATGGATTACTGGTTATCGAATATTGGTATTGGGTAATTTATAATTGATTACTGATTATTGATTACCGACCACTAATTATTATTTACTGATGAATCATTATTATTATTCATTACCGATTGTAGTCAAATAGTAATTAATTATTGATTATCAAATAAGTAATGAGAATTATAGATTATAAATTATTGATTACTGTTTACAGATCATTGTCTACTAATTACTAATTAATAATTATTATTAATGCATATTATTAAATAATTGTTATTGATTATTTGTGTGTAATTCATTTGATCCAGGATTAATAATGATTAACAAATATTTAATATTGATAAGAGATTACTACTGATTGTGATTATTGGTCACTGATTACTGACAGTAAATTTATAATTACTGATTACCTAACGTTAATTTTGGATTACCATGTTATAGTATATTACTGATTACTGATTCACTGATATTGCTACTGCTTTTGATTACCGAAATTTTCCAGCAAACTGATTATTGATTACTGACCGTTAATTTTGATTACCAATTACTGTTGGAGATTACTGATTATTGATTACTGAACTTTGACAGTAAATTAGTGATTAATGGCCGTTAATTCTTGATTACCAATTAGTGTTGGAGATTACTGATTATTGATTACTGAACTTTGACGGTAAATTACTGATTACTGACCGTTAATTTTTGATTACCAATTACTGTTGGAGATTACTGATTATTGATTACTGAATTTTGACAGTAAATTAACGATTAATGACCCTTCATATTTGATTATTTCTGATGAGACTTTAAATCAATTGTATGCTAATCAAAATCAGTCCGAGTATTCCCTGTAATAAATAATGGAAATCTCACTCGACAGGGTCCTAAAAATATTTGCTAACATTCTCACTAACAAAATCTTCACCGCCTCAGCCACCACTGAACGCCGTCAACAATGCTGCAGCGAAATGCGTGCTGTTGGACGCGCGCAGTTCAATTGTCGCCTGCTTTTCCATTTATTACTTGCTTTTATCTACAATTTTTCTCGCGCAGTTTTATTGTGGCTGACAATTTGGTCGCGTAATTGTGACAAATGACTGTTGCTGAAGAGCCATAAATATCAAAAAGCGCGTACAAACGAGCGCGAATAACGCAGCAGCAAAGCCAACAACGCCAACAACTTACTTGTGACCATTTACTAGCGACTCACTTACTTAGGAAGGAGTATACTACGCACTAAGGCGGCTGACAACTTGCCTGACACATGACGGCGCACACATGCATACATATATGGAGCAGCGCATAGCTGCCACTCGCAGTACGCATTTCAATTTATGCCATAACATTCTATTATGATTATTTTTCACTATTTATTTAGTATTTATTTAGTATTTATTAGGCGAGTGGCTTGGGAGAGGCGACCGCGGCGGCATAATTGTGACACGCGCTTTTGTAGCCGCGCGCATGTGTGTGTGTGTGCGGCTGAGTTTGGCTGTGCGGTACTTTTATGTAGATATGCGTAGTGTACTTATACGTACTTGTCCACGCACTTGGCACTTATGAGACGCGCTGACGCTTTGTTGTACGCCGCCGCCTCAACGCTGCGCTTACAAAAATGGCAGTGCGTGCGCGTTAGCGTGTGTATTTGTAGTTTGCGTTTGGCGCGCTTTGACAGCGCGTGTGCTTAGATTCAGCTTTTTATTATTGCTATTATGCTGCGCTTTGCTAATTGATTATATATTTTGCTAATATGGCATGCAAGCAAGCGCGCGCTTATTAAATTTTTAGCGGTGCTTTCGTTGCCAAGTAAAGGCAGAAAACCAAGAGGAAGAATGAGAATGTGTGGAATGACTTAATTATGCGTGCACTTGCGGTACTTGTTTTTCTAATGAGTGCTATTTGCGCTAATGTCCATAATGACAGGATTTACTTAATGCATTTAAGCTTATCGCATCATATGATCTGGCAATCGCAAATCAAATAAATTCAGTTGAAAATTTGGTCAGCAACAGCAGAGCAGAGTAGGTAGTATTAAATGGAATAAAAATAATTTTCACAACATGTGATGTAACATCATATGATGTAGTATTAATTTGACTAAAAATTATTTTCACAACACGTGATGTCACAACATATGATGTAGTATTAATTTGATTAAAAATTATTTTCATTACATGTGATGTCACAACATATGATATAGTATTAATTTGAAAAAAAAAAAAAAAATACGGCATGTGATATCATATCATATGATGTGACATCACATCACAACAAGTGATATCACCACTTGAAAACAGCAGCTATGAGCACACATAATTGCCTGCTTACCTTACATAACACATGCTTGATATGGCATTAAATCACGACATGTGACGGAACATCATATGATATTATATCACATCTTTTTTTTTAATAGCGAAGCTTCGGAAAAAGCTTTTGAAACGTCTTCAAAGATTTTATAAATTTCTTGCATTTAGTATTTGAAGTTCTAAGTCCTAAAAAGCCCCCAGAAAAAGTTTTTCCGATTTTTTTAAAAAATAAAAATTAGTTTTTAAAGCAGTTTTAAACAGCAAAGCTTTTGAAAAAGCTTTTTAAAACTTAGTGAAAAATAAATATACAAGTATTTGTAGCTCTAATAAAAATTTTAAGTTCTAAAAAAGCTTTCAAAATTAGTAAAGCTTTCAAAAAGAGTGTTTTTAAATGCTTAAACCTTTAGAAAGCAGTTTTGTAACAGCGAAGCTTTGAAAAAGCTTTTGAAACATCGTTAAAGATTTTATAAATTCCTTGTATTTAGTATTTGAAGTTCTAGTGCAAGTGTTAAGTCTAAAAGCTCCCAGAAAAGTTTTTCTGATTTCTAAAAAAAAAATTAATTTTTAAAGCAATTTTGTACAGCAAGCTTTTGAAAAAGCTTTTTCAACTTATTGAGAAATAAATATACAAGTATTTGTAGCTCTAATAAGAATTCTAAGTTCTAAGAAAGCTTTCAAATTAGTAAAGCTTTAAAAAAGTTTTGTAAAGCCTTAAAGCTTTAAAACAGTTTTGAACAGCTAAACTTTTAAAAGCTTTTGAAACTTCACAAAAGATTTTTAAACTTTTTATGCAATTATCTGAAGTTCTAGTGCAAATGTTAAGTTCCAAAAAGCTTTTTAAATTATTAACGATTTCAGTAAAAGTTTTTCTGATTTTTTAAAGAAATAAAGACTCATTTGAAACCCGTTTTGTAACAGCCAGGCTTTTGAAATGGCTTTTTCGAACTTCTTGAAAAATTAGTGTATGTTTTGAAGCTTTTTAAAATTGCAAAGCCTTCAGAAAAAGCTTATTTTACTTCTTTAGTAAATAAATACGCATTCAAAAGGCTGTTTCCTAATGGCGAACCAGGCGATAAAGCTTGTTTTTTGTTTCTTAAAAAATAAATATAAACTGAAAAGCTTTTTGCTATTAGAAAAGCTTTCTAAAGAGCTTTTTTTTTTTTTATTTTTAGTAAATTATATATTTTCCATAAATATGTATTGAAAAATTTGAATTCTGACGAAAGTATCTTTTTTTATTTTCTGCGAATGAACTATGCCTCAAAAACTTGACAACAAAGCTTTCCAAAAAGCTTTTTAAATCTCCAAAACCAAAATAAATACTAAATTCCGTTATTTTTAGATTTTCTATTTTGTGTTTTTGTTTTTTTTTTTGCTCTTTCTAAAGTGAACAGCTTGTTTGCTGGTGCGCTTATCACCGCTACTGACTGCTGACTACCTGATTGCCCGCTACTCTAATACGCCGTTAAGGCTGCACGAGGCCGCAATTAATCTAACGAAGACACACTACACTTTATAACGAAATTATTCAAATATAGACACATACATACATACAAGACTTTGTCTATATAATATGTATACAGCTGGCTACATCTCTAAGTATAATTTTAGAGCAGAGCGTTCGGCTGATTGCTAACACGTTCGTTCGCCACATCGAGGTGTGAGGTAAATTGCAAAGCACCAAATTTGTGGGAAAATTATACAAATACCGTCCAATTCTTTATTTTATTTTTGAACGAAATCAAAACTATTTTGAATTTTAAATTACCTAAAAACAAAAGCGACTAATGCGCTCGTAAACATCACACAGAAGCGAGTTGCTGCTGCTGACCCTTGTAGCGACGAGTAGGTAGCCGCGATTGATGCTGCAGAGCTGCGCTACATACAAGTTGGGTTTATGGTATATGCGGGTACACAGGCAGATAAACGCGCCGCTTTGGGAGCAAGTGCCATGCATAAATTAGTCAAATGGCGACAAAGGTGGTCTCTCCGTACATGAAAGCTAAAAAAGGCGAACTCTGCATAATGGAAATAGTCGATAATTATAATAAAAGTGTAATAAAAACGGAGAGCAATTTTAATAAAGAAGATGTTAATAAAGTAATGAAGCGACTGTGGTGACCATAATGAAGTGTTATGCATACAAAAAAAAAAAAAAACTCGGTGTTTGGTGTTTGGAAGGCATAATTTGGGTTTAAAAATATTATTGGAGATAAGAAAAATCGATAAAAAATTTAGGAAACATAAAAATTGTGAAAGGTTAATGGCTAAGATGGCTATAGAAGATTATAATCCGTAAAAAATATATTAGCAGTAAAAATAGATAAAAAATGAAATTATTTATTTATCCGGTTTGTGGGTTTACTGCCGATAATTCACAAATATATTTTTCACTTGATTTTATAATTAAAAATAATGAATAATACACAAATTATTTTTTTTTATAATTTTTTTAATTAAATATAATAATAATTAAAAAAAAAGAAATGGGATTCTTCGAAGCCGAAAAAAAACATTTATTTCGGAAAAATAAATTCCAATTTTTATTAGTCTAAAAAAAAGTTGGAATTTTTAAAAATTTTTTTGAAATTATTTTGAATTTATCTCCTTTGTCATAAAAATAATCGCAAATTTTTTATACAAAACAAATTTTAGGAAATTTTTTTATAGTCACATACAATTACTTGTCTTTAATCAATTATCATAATAATTTCTAAAAAAAAGTAATGGGATTCTTCGGAGTTGAAAAAATTTATTTATTTCGGAAAATATGTAAATTCCAATCTTTTTTAGTCTAAAAAAAGTATGGAATTATTTAAAATTGTTTTTGAAAATTATTTTGAAATTATTTTGATTTCTTTTTCATAAAAAATGCAACTTTTTTGCACTAAACAAAATTCCGGAAATTTTTTGTAGCTCACGTACAATTAGTTGTTTTGATAATCATCATAATAATTTCTAAAAAAAAATGAGATTCTGAAGCCAAAAAATTTATTTTCGAAAAATATGTAACTTCGAATTTTTATTAGTCTATCAATAAGTTTGGAATTTCTAAAAATTTTAAAAAATGTGGAAATTATTTTGAATTTTTTCCTTTTCACTGAAAAAAAAAATTTTTTGTACCAAAAAATTTTGGAATTTTTTCGAAAAATAAATTCCAATTTTATTAGTCTAAAAAAAGTTTGGAATTTTTTAAAATTGGTTTTGAAAAAATGTTGGAAATTATTTTGAATTTTTTTCTCCTTTTTCATGAAAAAAAAAATGCAAATTTTTTGTACTAAAAAAATTTTTGGAGATTTTTTTATAGTACACATACAATTATGTACTTGTTTTTTATAATTATTATAATCAAATATAATATTTTTCTGAGCCAAAAAAAGTAAAATAAAAATTAAAATTTTTTGATTTGATTTTTTTTTGAAAAATTTTGAAATTTTTTTCATATAAAGCAAATTTTTTTTTTTAAATTTTCGAAATTTTTTTATAGACCAAAATATCGAACACAGAGATAAACTATTTTATTTTCATAATTTTTATGAAAAGTTGAAAAAAAAATTGTAAACTTTTTGGATTAATTTTTTTCTTTTTT
This sequence comes from Bactrocera zonata, assembly GCA_037783105.1. NCBI lineage: Eukaryota > Metazoa > Arthropoda > Insecta > Diptera > Tephritidae > Bactrocera > Bactrocera zonata. The sequence goes on from JBAWJQ010003930.1 coordinate 139,897, forward strand.
ATAAAAAAAAACTCTAACTTTTTTCGTATCAAACACATTTTTGGAAACTTTTTTGAAATTTTTTTTTGAGGACACTTTTTTTTATAAGAAAAAACTTATATTTTGTCGTACTAAACCAAATTTTTGGAATTTTGGAAAAAAATTTCGAATTATTTGCACAATTTTTATAAATATTTTGAAACTTTTTCTCCTTGTAAAAAAAATTCCAATATTTTTTCGTGCCAAACCAAATTTTTAAAAGAAGATTAACTTATTTTATTTTCATAACTTTTACAAAAATTGAAAAAATGGTCAACTTTTCCGATTAATTTTTTTCTTTTTTTCATAAAAAAACAAACTTTTTTCGTATCGAACACAATTTTGGAAACTTTTTCGACATTTTTTGAAGAAAAAATTTATATTTTCTTATATTAAACCAAATTTTTTTGAATTTTGGAAAAAAATTTCAAATTATTTGGACGTTTTTTAGAAATATTTTGAAATTCTTGCCCCTTTTAAAAAAAAACTCCAAATTTTTCCGTACTAAACAAATTTTTTAGAATTTTATAAATGTGTTTTTCAAAGGAAATTTTTCTATAAATAAAAATAAAACTTTTTTCGTACTAAACAAACTTTTTGAAGAGATTTTCGAAATTTTTTTTAAAAATACTGTTTCGTATTAAACAAAAGTTTTGTTATTTTTGAAAATAATTGCGAACTTTCAAAAAATTATTTAAAAATATTTTAACTATTTTGGAATTTTTTCTCCTTTTTTATAAAACAAAAAGTCGCAACTATTTAGAAAAATTTTCGAATTTGTTGTGTTGAAATTTTTTTATAAGAAAACAATTGTTTCGCATACTAAACAAAATGTGTGGAAAATTTTTGGAATTTTGAAAAAAAATTTCGAAAAGTTTTGTTAGCAAAAAATGTTTCATAAAACAATCCATCTTTTTTCGTAGTACAAACATTTTTTGGAAACATTTAAAATTTTGGAAAAATGTTCGAAATTTTTTTCTAGGAAAACTTTAACATAAAAAAAATCTAGTTCTTTCATACAAAATACAATTTTTATATTTCCAAAAGCATACTTTATTCCAAAAAAGAAATTTCCTCAAAACTTTCACATTCCCTTTCTTAAATTCTTCAGTCTTATTCTGAGAAAAACCAGTTATTTGAAAAATTTATTATTTTTATTATATCTGTATTTACCATAATCTTTCCTGATATTTCGAACTGACACTAGAGGCGCCTTTACCTAATGGATACGTAGCTATAGGCCTCCTAGGAATAAGATCACTATTGGTAGTCATAATACATTGGTTGTTGTAATTGGCGTAGTTTTAGTTACCCAAAAATCAAAATATTAACACGATTGTATATCCTGTTATTTAGAATATTTAAAACCGAATGTCTTAGAGGGACTCTCTTGCCGTTAAAATGTTCGACGATTGTGTTTCCTGCCTTCTCTAGGCTTTACGTTGAAGTCCTTGTATGGAAAAGTTGTTTATTTAATGAGATATTTTCAAGAAGTTTGGCATTTGTTCGTTACAACCAAGTTTTTTCTTGTTTTAACTCGAGTTGTTTTTATATCTTCTCTTCTTCTTCGAACCCAACTTAATTTGAAGCAATTATACCATATATAACCCAACCTAACTTAATCCAACTCACTTAACATCGCTTAATCTAACCATTTTGGGCATAATCGCTTCACAAACCTACCAAACATGAAAGATAAATTATTTAGAGCTGCTTTGTTTACAGAATGAAGTAATTAACCCGCAGAATGCTTGAAATTCCTTTGAACTCTAAGAATTGCTTGCCATTTACATGAATGCCAAGCTTGTTTTGCCCGATTGTGGTGCCTCAAAGTCTAGTAGCAAGTGGCGGCAAGCTTAATATAAACTATTGAGAGAGAGCTGTGAAGAAAGCCGCCGGTTCTGTCAACCGACGGCGTTGTAAGTCTATACAGAGTTGCACTGTTGCCAGTAAGTCCCACTTATTTGGTTCCTCAGAGCTTTGTGGCGCTGCCTATTGGCGCTGAACTTTTTTCCTACTCATAACAAAGATGGCATAGTTGAACTCATACTCTCGGCGCAATAGATGATTGAGTCCACTTTACCGCAAGCGGCTTCTGTCAGCTGCGCAAGCGTACCGAGTAAGCGAGCGGCAATTAGTTGCTGAAGGCTAGAAAGGAAAGCTCACATGACGAGCTTTGACCAAGCGCGGTCTATTTGCGGCACGAATTTACAATGTATCGACAGCGTAGCACACAAAACTTGTTGTTGCAACACTCTATCTATGCATAATTGCATGTGGCAGCAACGTTCTAAACATGCCGCGCCATCAATGTCTTAATTAAATATGTTGTAAATCTCATTTTATTGCATTTATTGATTTGCAGCATTTGCTGTTGCAGTGCTTTGTGCCAAATTGCTGTTGGCCAAAGCCAAATACGTCACAGAACATGCAACAAGCATTTGGCGCATTCAAAGCATGCCTGTTACATGGGCGCAACATATGTTGGCTGTTGTTGCAGCAGCAGCAAGCAACGTGTTGATGATTTTTCTTGTTGTTGTTGTGTTTTTTTCATTTTTGTTGTTGCCTTTGCTTGTAATCGCTGGCATAGTCACACGTAGACGCGTAATTGTCATGCTTGCAACACAATAATATTGACGATTTGCGAGCGCTCACACCGCAAACTGCCGCAGCGCATTGTTGTTGTTGCTTTTAGCTGCAACTGCTGTTGTTTTGGCATTAAGCTTAACCCAAATCCATTAAATTGCCCCCAAGGTGCGCAACACTTGCCGCGCGCGCTTGCTGCACGCATGTATTGCGCGCTATTATTGTTGTTGTTGTGCGTCGCTTAAGTTGTTGTACAACATGTTGTCATTACAATAAATTACCACGTTGTGGCAGCAACAGCTACAACTTCAAAACAAACACAAAATCACTTAAAGCGCACTTGACAAGCGTCTTGCCACAGCACGTTGCACCTTCGACGCATAACACTTAAGCACGCTAAAATGCTGCTGCGCCTGTTGTTGTCACTTTTGCGTTGTGTTGCACTGGCTCTTACCAAATTTGGTCAATGTTGCATGCGCCTCCATGTGTTTATTGCTGTTGTTGTAATGTAAGTTATTCAACTTAAAAATTTCTCCGTCGCTTCATTCAAGTTTTTGTTGCACATCATTGACTTGTCGCATTACCACTGTGCTGTTTCAACTTCATTTGGGAACGCGCAGCAACACGCATTTGCCACAGTGCAACACGCATTGTTGCATATTCATGTGTATGTGCGCGCGTCTTTGTTCGTCATCAATCGTCATTTGCGCTTTAATTTTTCCATTTTTATATTTTTTCGCTTACTTTGTATAGCCTTTCGTACAACGGGCAACAACACAATTACGGCCGCAACGTGTTGATTACTTCATGTTCAATTGCCGCATTTAATGCGCCAAGCACACAACCTTTGGCTGCGCATCTACAAATCGATCACATCGCTGTTGCCGCTGCTGTGGCACGCATTGTTATTGTTTTGTACACACTCTACCTTACGGTGCGGCGTCTTTTTAAACGCCTTTTTGTAATGCTTGTCGTCCGCGCGGCTGCTCTGAGTTATAGCATTGCCTTGGCTTAGCGGTTTTATTTGTTGCACATTCCTGCGATTTAATTGAACTATCCGTTGCAAATTGTTGCAAGTCCAGTCGCAATGCCACGACAATTGCGCAGGCTTATGTTTATTTATTTCCAACAGTTGCAACGTGGGTTAGGTTTGAGAACATGATAGAAAAATAAATTTCTCAAAATGCATTTTTACAAGCTTTGCTCCCAACATTGTTGCAACATGCTGCTGAGCAGCATTTTTAGTGTTAGGCGATCTATAGCCGACATCTGAGTTTCAAATTTAAGCGAAATAAAGACTACTAGCCTTGATATATACATTTAATTCGTAAATAAATATTTTTAAATGCAAACGAAATAGATTTATCTCCAAGTAACTAGTTTCGGACTAGTTGAAAACTATTAAAAATAGAGAAAACATAAAATTAGTTTCTTTACTAGGCGTTTGATTGAAAAACAACAAAAACTGAAAACTGGTCCAAAAGTAACTAGTCTACAACTAGTTATAAAATTTCATATTTAATGTATTAATATTAAAAATTGTAAATTTTTAGAAAAATAATATTAATGGCTTACAATTTTTTTTACAAATTGTATGCAAAAATTCTAACTAGACCAAAAGTAAGTAGTTGTAGTCTAGTGAATAACCGCCAGATGTCACAAATTTAGTCACTTTCAAACACTTTTAACTGACTTCTTACAGAAAGCAGTCATGAGTACTCTCTTAACTTCACTAATTTATTCATATTCTACCACAAATACACCACTGTGTTGCAACATTGTTAGCTTTTTTGGTCATTAACTTCCACAATCTTCCATTTCGTAGAATTTATGTAAGCGCGTTTGGCTTATATGCCAAATGTGTGGGTCAGTGTAGTTTTTTCGTTAAGCAATGGGGGCTTTATAAATTTCTCCATAGACGCACATACATACATATATGTAAATATGTATATGTAAAGTTTTGTGCCTCCAAGTTCTTAGTTGAGCTCTACTAATCAACAATTTAGCAAGATAATCTAGCGCATACAACATTCTCGCAAAGTGTATAAGGTAATTTACACAGCAATTATTGCATTTTAACAAATTTCAAGGAAATATAATATTTAAAACACTCGCTTGTTGTATGCCCTTTTCATTGTGGCAAACTCCGCAGCAAGCGGGACACATACATATAGATTTCTCATGTCAGCAAATCATTTGCTTGTAGAGAATGTTGAAATTCCGTTGAAAAACTATTATTGATATATATCTGAACTAGTAACCAACTAGTTACTTTTGGACCAGTTACTTTTTCTGCTCTAGATTTGTCTAAAAACAGTATTTTTGTGAATTAAAATTATTTGTGCTTTTCACAACTAGTTCGCAACTAGTTACAGATGTCGCTGATTTTGTTAATTTCTTAAGAATATTTTCATTCTACGAATAAGCAAACTGTTAGTTCAGATTTTAGAAAGTTGTTTGATATTTTCGATCTCGTAAGTTACATTTACAGACAGTCCTCTCTTCGTAAACCCTCCGCAAGTGATGTAGCGAATGTTTTTTTCGCCTGCCGACGCTCGCTAATCAACCGCTATAAAGCGTCAGGCTTGCGAAAGACCACCAGCCTACTTAAGTAGCCCCTAAAGATATCATTAAACTAAGCTTTCTTGTAACTTTTACCCCGTCATTAATTGCCTGCTGCATTTTCGACCACCCAAGCTAACTGACCGCGCTTCCATTCGAACCACCAGTGCCGCTGCTGATGGTGTTGTCGACGCATTTATTGTTTTAATACCTTAATACAAAGAAATAATATATGCCAATAAATTTGAGCTGGACATATAAATGACTGCATAGGTGCACATGTATGTGGCACACACAATTTAGTCACACACAGTCGCTGTGTGACGCGACGGACACATAAAATATTGATTTGATTCGTTAATAGCTGTATCTGGGATCGCGCTGAGCTGAGCGCGCCGCCTTGCGCTGGGAAAGGTTGGTGCACAAAAGTTGCTTTTGCTTTTTTAATTGCTTCATGCCTATGACATGCAACGAATCGAATGAGACAACAGGCGACAAGCGCGCAAACGCGCATGATTATACGGTACATATGTATTTATGTATAGTAGATATATGTATGTATAGTGTATATATGCACTTACCTGTAATAGCGGCGACTAAGTAGGTAGTAAGCGCATAAATATGAGATTTGGCTGCCGCAACAACGCGCGGTTACGATTTTTAATGTTGTTGTTGTATATATGACTATGAGTATTGTTGTTATTGAGCTATATGTTAAGCGCTTGTTGTTGTTGCAAGACCGCACAGCATGCGCGCGACAAGTTTACAGCACTCCGCGCTTAGCGCGCGCGCAGGGAGTCATCGCCGCGCAAAACAGCGCGCCACAACGCGATGCAGCCATCGCCTGAAATCACACAAATAAAAGCAAAAACAAATGTAAGCAAAAGCAGTTTTATATTTTTTAAGCGCGCTGTTTTTAATTACCATAATTTTTTCTGCGCGCCGAGATGAACAAGGCGCGCGGTTGCAAGATATGAAAAAATATACAGGAAAAGTAACAAAAAATGTAAAAAAAAAGTTACAAAAAAAGAAAAATAAGCAAGTAATAATAAAAAGGTAACAAAATTAAATATTCTTCAACATTTTAGTCACAAGCTTAGTGACATATAAAACGCGCCGCGTCGCGCTTATGCCGCGGCCTCATACATTCATACATATATTTTTATGGCTTATAGGCCAGAAGCAACAACAGCAACAAGGTAGAGATACAAAAACTATTGATTCGCTAAATTTATAGCCGCGCCTAGTCAAGTCCACAGCGCCGACAGCCAACCAAACTGCCGCCGCGTCAGCCTGCCCGCCCGCGCCAACCTATGTGCAATCTCTCAGCCCATACATTCACCACAACGCTCGCCGCGCATCAACATCACCACCCATTCACTTTTATTTTTATGCATTCCTTTTCTATTTGTTGCACTCAAAGTGCCAGGCAACGCGCTAGCCAGTTGATCACTTTATTCGTCGTGGCTGCGAGTCACGTCACGCCATGCCACACAGCTACAGCGCAAACGCCATTGCAATGCAAGAGCGCAAAAAAAAAGAAGCGAAAAAGGAAAGGAAAAGTCTCCGTAGCCGGGACCCCACACGCGCTTGCCACTACACGCTGCAGCAGCGCACCACACTAGCAAACCGCGCGGTTTAGGCCACACCGGGCGTCTTAGACATGTGGACGTCCCACGGTTTGCTAGCCGCACTAGAGCTGCCTGACTGGTTGGTTGGCTGTTTTTGTTGTTGTCGCGTTGGTCGCTTGGGCCTCATTGCTGGTATTGCTTATTGCTGGCACGCCATTGTTACAACGCGTCGGCAATAGCAGCGACAGCGTCATGATACCGCGCGAAAGCCGTCGCCACGCCATTATTAACTGCCGCGCAGTGTTTCATTTAATGTCTTTGGCAGCTTTGTTTCTTTTCTATTTGAGTTGGATTACAAAAAACGTCAAGGTAGTGGCCTAGCGCGTCTGGCGGTTGGTGCCTAGCAAACGCCATTTTGTTGCACGTTGAATTTCACGTAATGCAAGGCTTTAGAAGCTTTATTGGCAGGACAGTCTTTTGTTTGAAATTTTTTACTTTTGTCATAATTTAAATTAATTAATGTGGATAATTTTGCATATTTTTAATTATAAATTTTGTTTAATTTTAATTAATTTATTCTTAATTTTATTTTATTTAATTAATTTTTTTAACTTAAATTAAATTTTTTTAATTAAAATTAATTTTTTCAATTTAATTTAAATTTTGTAACATTTTTATATAATTTTCGCTTCTTGTAAAAATAAACAAATTTTCTATAAAAGTTTTGTTCCGTTGTAATTCTTATTATTAATTTTTTACTAATCTTGCAAATAATTTTTTGTTTCATAATTTAAATTAAATTAATTTTCTTTTTAATTTTTTTCAAAATTAAACTAATTTATTCTTAATTAATTTTTTTTTTAATTTTTTTCTAAATTTAAATTAATTTATTCTTAATTATTTTTTTTAATTTTTTCAAAATTAAACTAATTTATTCTTAATTTAATTTAATTTTATTTTCTTAATTTCATTTCTTTTTTAAATTTTATGTTACATTTTCATATAATTTTGCTTTCTTATAAAAATTTACAAATTTTCTATAATGTTTTGTTCCATTGTAATTCGAATTTATAAGTTTTACCTATTTTTGCAAATTAATTAAATTAATTTTTATAATTTAAATTAAATATTCTGTGAAAATTTTAAATTGTTTAAATCATTAATTTTTTTCTAATTTAAATTAATTTGGTTTATTTATTTTAATTATTTTTTTAATTTAATTTTTAATTAATTTAGTTTACTTTTTTGATTTTTATTTTTTCTCGCATAATTTTCATTTCTATAAAAATTAAATTTCTACAATAAATTTATTCCGTTGCACTTTTAAGTCATAGATTTTAATCTTTTTTCAAATTTTATTTTTTTCATAATTGTAATTAAATATTCTGGCAAAATTTATAATTTTTTTAATTAGTAATTTTCGTTTTAATTTAAATTATTTGCTTCTATTTTATTCAATTCTTTTTTTATTTAATTACATTTTCTTTAATATCATTTAATTTTTTAATTTCATTTAATTTTTTTAATTTTATTTAATTTTTTTAATTTAATATTTTTTTATTTATTTTTTTTAATTTGATATCAATTTTTTTTAATTCTTAATTACAATTTATATTAATTTATTTTACTTTTTAAAATTTTTTGAAAAATTTTATTTCTCATAAGTTCTAAGTATTAATTTTGAACTAATTTTGGCAAATATTTTTGTTCGTATATTATAATTTATTTTAATTAAATTTTTAAATTTTAATTAATTTTTTTTGTATTAATTTTAATTTAAATTTGATTTTTTTTATTTAATTTAAATTTGATTTTTTTATTTAATTTTAATTAATTTTTTTTAATTTTGAAATATTTCAACTTGAATTAATTTGAATATTTTATTAAAAATTTTAATTTTTTTTTATAATTATTATTTCTTAAAAACAAAAATTATTTAAAATTTTGTAATTCATAATTTTTTTGTTTCTTTTATTATTATTTTTCTCTTTTAAACTGCTGAATAAGCCTGCAACAACAAATGATATTAACTGTTGTCATTTATTCTGCATCAATACGAAGCCATTTTTTATTGCATGTAATTTTTATCAGCCACTTAATCGCACATTCATTAAGAGCTACACGAATTTTAGTGTGCTGCGGCGAGGATAGCAACGGCCCGACTGCACAGCGGCGGGGCGCGGCGCCAAGAAAATGGTTTGGAGGCGTTTAAAAAACTGCAAATAAAATAAAAAGCCAACAACAAGAAAAAATGTTGTGCGACAACATGTGAGCAACTAGTGTGTGTATGGCAGGCAGAAAAATAGTAAAAAATTGCAAAAAAATAAACAAGAATTCAAAAAAAAATTAATAAAAAAAATTATAAAATAAATTAACAAAAATAAAAATTAATTAAAAAAAAATTAAAAAATATTAAAAAAAAATTAATTAAAAAAAATAATCAAAAATAAAAATTAATTTAAAAAAATTAAAAATAATTAAAAAATTAACAAATATTAAATATAATTAAAAAAAAAATATAACAAAATTAAAAAATAACTTAAAAAAACTTAACAAAAATTAAAAATAATTAAAAAATTAACAGATATTAAACATAATTTAAAAAAATTAACAAAATTAAAAAATAATTAAAAAAAATTAACAAAAACTAAAAATAATTTAACAAAAAATTTAAAATTTTAATATATTTTTTTAATTAAAAAGTTGAAAAAAAAAGTTAAAAAAAAAGTATTAAAAGCGTGAGCGGTTGCGCGCCTGCTGGCTAATTAACATTTCTGCGCCAACAAGGAAACATTTAAAAATAAAATTAAAAAAACAGGGTAGACAAGTTAAATTGCTCGTGCTGAGCAACCACATACTATATATACACACACACTCACACACAATTGGGTCATCACTTCATTTGCACGCCTTCGCGTCAACGCTGGCGATGACATTATTTAGCGAAAGCGTTAAATTATCAAGGCGAGACAGGTTCGTGAGTAGCCTACGCCGTGTGGACCGCCATGGAGCAGAGTAGGAGCTGGACCGTGCGAAACCGGCATTCCTGACGGCCAAGTGGCAGCACAACATGCAGACGCATATGTGTGGCAGAGTGTGTATATGCGTGGCCGTGCGAATGCGGGCGGTCCATTGGCGAGATATGTATATATAAATGTACAATATTTAATAAATTTACGCTGGCGAAGGTGAGCCGTTATTGCTGCTGATATACAAACACACTTTCATACACATGTGTGCATATTGCTTGTGTGGCAGCGATCAGCGCAGCTTCAATTGAGTTAACTCGAACTCATATAAACTGCGGCGGCGACTAATTATGGGATTACGTGTTCATTGGTCATTTTTTTCCAACGAAATGTGGCACCAATTATCATGCATGCATACACATATACACACATACACAAAATCGTATTAATACCAAAAAAGAAGTTACCTCTTAGGCAGAAGAAAAATAACAAAGCAAATATAGAAAAACGAATCAACCAAATAATTCATTGTCCTGTACGGTTTAAGGTTTTCTTTAAATTGTTTTTCTAAAGATTTTTTTTTCGTGCCACAAGTGATGGATAACATAGTATTTAGCGGTAAATAAGCGGTGTGTGCAGAAAAACATACAGCTATCAGTAAGGTTCTAACAAAAAATGAAAGAACTACTAAATTACTGCATATGAGCGAAGGCACAGTGGGACAATGTTGGTCAAAAAGTGCAAAAAATTTTATTTTTTAATTGTTTTTAATAGAAATCAAACAAATTAGACGATTTTTAATAACAAAAAATTATGAAATCAAGTTTTGACTGGAGTAAAAAGTACGGTACAGTGGTATAATACGCACCAAAAAGTTCAAAAAAAATTTATTTCAATTTTTCATTAAAAATAACATAGTTAGATGATTTTTAATTAAAAAAATATATTAAATAAACCTTTGACTCAAAAAAGATGTAAGGTACAGTGGTCAATACCGTAGAGAGAGTCCACCAAATTATTTTTTTGTTGTTAAAATTAGAGCTCAGTACAAATGAAACTATTAAGGCAAAACTGTTTTAATTTTTCGAACTTAGTAGGTCGAAATAGTACTATAGAGCTTTTAAAAGCTTTCGAAAGCCATTAAATTATTATTTTTTGTTGCTAAAATTAGAGCTCAGTACAAAGAGAACTATTGAGGCAAATCTGTTTTAAGTTTTCGAACTTAGTAGGTCGAAATAGTACTATAGAGCTTTTAAAAGCTTTCGAAAGCTTTCACTATTCAAGTACTTAGACTTTATTTGAAAAAAAAAAAATTTTAGCTGAATAAGTAAACCGACGATATATGATCTCAAACACAGTCATTTATAAAGCTCTTCAAAAAGCTTTAAGCACTTTTTCGAATATGCAAAATCAGTTATACAGCGTTTTGCAGTACTTCAGAATACCACGCCCTAAATAGTAAGAATGCCTCTTAGTACCACATTCTAAAATAGAAGGAACGAAAGTTATATAACAAAAGCTTTAATAAAGCTCAAAAGCTCTCTAGATACCAGCTGGTAGCTATTGACAAGGACTCTGAAATAAATTTTGAACACCTACTCTAGAAATTCTATGAAATTCATGGGAAAGCTTTCATTTTTGATAGTGTAGTTTTGATAAAGCTTTATAGAAACTTTCAAAAAGCTTTTGGAAACAGTATTTTGTTTAAAGAGATTCTATGTCTGTATAATTCTAAGAGTCATTTAATTTTTCGAAGTTCTCATCCGATCTCTACCCGCACAGACAACTTTCTTCACCCGAAACCCCTACTTATAATTTCTAACCCCTGTTGATGACCGCACCTTACAGCAAGCCACCACCGTACATATGTACATACACACACATATCCATATTTATTAGCCTGAGAACCGACAGCAAACCGACTGCGCTCCTCCTTAGCGTACACGGTACGTCAGGATAATTGCCGGTTAGCCGTGGTGCGCGCGATTTCGCTGATGATTTGTTGGCGCCAGGCGTGCGCGCACACAATCCCACATACACAAGCGCTCAAGTAGCGGTCGATTTCGAGAGCTTGTTTGCTTTACCAACTACTTACTACCGATTGCTCACAGGCAGCGCGCTGCAACGCTAGTTAAATACGATTGTCTTTGTTGTTGTTGCAGGTTATACTTGTGTATGCAACATGCTGATGAGTCGCGACTCCGCACACAAGCATTCAATGAGCCATCTCCGAAACGCGAGCACAGCATCCTCAGTTTGAATGTATATGTGTGTGTGTTGCATGCTTCGCCGTCTGTCTTGTGCGCTTGTCCGTCCAGTTGTTAGCTCGTTTCGTGTATGATTAACAAGCGTGTTGAGTGTTGGGCGGTCCCGACGACGACGATGACGACTACGGCGCTGATGACGATGATGACGATGCTGGCGACGATGGTGGCGCTGGCGTCGCCGTTATTGCTGCTGCTGTTGTTGCCGCGTCCGTTGCTGATTCTAATTTGCCTGGTGATTTATTGAAATCAAATGCCAAACAAGGCGCCAACAACCAAAAATGCTTATGCACAGCCAAACGCGAAGCGTTCGACTTGATGTGGCAACAACAGCTACAGCGAAAAACAACAACAATTTGCAATAAGCACATTTGTACGCGACACGTCTTACCAAAAACGGTGCGGTCCGGCGAACACGATTTGTTTATGTACACAAAGCGAGCAAAAGCGCTTTGCAAATTAAGACAAATCGATCAGACCGATGATTAACCTTTGCTGTTAAAGCTCACTGCTGCTTGTTATTTGTTCATTTGTTGTTTGCCTGTAGCGCCACCCTTTTTTGGCAATGTTCAACGCTTATGCTCAACTAAATTTCGATTTGAGTTGCGGTGAGTCACTAAGGTGGTTTAGTGATAGCCCGAACTCGTGTATGACTTAGGGAGCTTTAAAGCTCCTAAGGCCTCTTTATTACTTAAAAATACTTTCTTGACTATAGTACTAATACATTTGCGTCACCAAAGTTCTTTAGTTATAGTCCAAGCTTTTAGATTGCTTAGAAAGCTTTAAAGCTCTTAAGGCCTCTTTATTGCTTAAAAACACTTGCTTGACTATGGTATCTACTAATGCATTTGCATCACCAAAGTTCTTTAGTTATAGTCCAAGCTTTTAGATTGCTTAGAAAGCTTTAAAGCTCTTAAGCAGAGCTAGAATATTACAACAACTTTAATATACTATAGTGCTATAGCACTAAAGACGTTTTAATTTTACTTTAAGACTCGAAACTGAAATATTGCTTGAAAAGCTCTAAAGCTCCTAGGTCGAGTTAAGGTTTTTCCACTAGTTTTCGTGTTTTACATATTCGAGAATTGCTTATGCTGTAAGCTGCATAACTAATTTTTCAGAAGAATGCGCAAAACGCTTTCTCAACTAAAAGCTCTCATAATTTTTGCACTAACAGAGCTATCATTAAAAACATTCAACAAGACCTTTTAAAAACTCAATAAAGTTTACAAAAATGCATGACAGTCATTGCATTGAAGTTTCCAAAAAGTGTGTGAGAGCTTTGCAAAAAGATAATTCAAGTTTTCTTAAGCTTTTTAAAGTTCGATAAAGCTTATAAGCCATGTATAATACTGGAACTAAGTCGACAGACGCAAGAAATTAGGGAGTACAATCAATAATTCCTTTTTTTTTCAATTTATAAAAGCTTAATGGCTGCGAAACTTAGCCGAGCTTTTTTAGAAAAAGTTTTCAGTCTAGGATGTTTTAACAAATAATCGATTTGGTTTACATACAAAAATTTTACTAAGTTTTATGAAAGCTCAATGGGCTTAAAGCTCTTATGAGCTTTTTTACAAAAATTTTAAGCACTATTAAACCAAACTCAGCCCACAGTGCAAGCCATGATCTCAGAATTTACATATTTCTATGCATTTATCTCATTGGTTGTCAACTATTATAACTATTATTGCGCGATTTGAACATTGGAGATCGACATTTTTATTACTTTTCTTACAACTATTGTTGCTATTGTTGTAGAACAACTAAGCTGTGCATATTTGCCATTTGCTCGCATAAATATTTTTTAATTCAACATTTACATGACAATTATTTGCCTTTATTACTTGCCTGAATGTCAATGTGCAACTGCTTTTTTGTAATTATTGTTGTTGTTGTCACCGATGTTAACATTGTCATTGCATTAATTACTACAACTGGCGATGGCAACATGCAATCCGACAGCAATAACGCGTTATAAAATGAAACAACTGTTATTAAAATGAAAATTAAATAATTTTTACTGTGACAGTGTTGCCATATTTGTAATATTTATATGCAAACAAACACGATGCGATTGAAATATGCCATGTTGTTGTTAAACAGCTTAGAAAAAAATGTCACTATATTTTTATCGCTTTATTTTCTATAAGGCAAAAATGATAAAGTTGTGTAATAAAAAATTAAAACTGACAGCAAAAATGTGGCAATAAACATTGAGCAAATGTTGAATGACGGCAGCCAAGTGTATTGAAGAGTTGATTGAAAGATTTGTTGAACTGCAAGAGCATTTGAAATAAATAAATAAATAAATATGGCGGTTGAGAGTTAGTTAAAGAAAGAGAGAAGAACGAGATTGAGCGAAAAGAGGACGAAAAAGAGAGCTTTTAGGCCAAATAGATATATGCAGGGCTGTACATACAGTATATATATACTTATTTCGTTTAGCGCACAAAAAATATTTATACCAAATCTATGAGAGTGGCGAAACGAACGCACAACTGGTATAAATCGCATAAATTGGTGTAATTAAAAAATAGATAAATGTAGGTCTCTATACAGATCTTTTCGTTCAAATAACGCACAAAAATTATTTATACCAAATCCATGAGAGTGGCGAAACGAACGCACAACTGGTATAAATGGTATAAATTTGTATACTCGTTAACATTGAAAATATTAATCTCTTAAGCTACTTTTCTAGGAAACATTAAGGGTTTTCTTTTATTTGTGAAACTCTAAAAAAGGTGAAGCGAACAAAAAATTGGTATAAAACTAAGAAACTGGTACAAACAAAAAGTGCGTGTCTAAACCACTTTACTACAACTTTTGTTAAGCTTTTTAAGTGAAATGAATAGAATAAGCAACTGGTATAAAACTAAAATATCGGTATAAATCGTTATCAATTAAAAAAAAAACAAGAATTTAAATCACTTTAAAGAAATTTTTATACGAGCCGATTTTGATTTGTCAAAAAAAAATGAAGTAGTTCATAACTAACAAACATTTGGTATAAAACTAAGATACTGGTATAAACAAAAATCGAAAGAAAAACAAGCGGATTAACCACTTTAATGCAGTATATGCAACATTACTTTCGATCTGTTCAACTTTAGAGAGTGTCGAATCGAACAAAGAAGTGGTATAAATCATTCAGATTGGCATAAAAATGTAAGACAAGCACCTCTGTTGATTTATAAAGCCATATATTGTTGTTGCTTTGAAAAATTGCTTCCAAGACAACTCTTTTTGTACATTATATTTGCCACAACAACAACTACTACAACTAACTAGTGATTTAGCCGCCAGTTGAATGATTTCGGCAGTAAGGCGTTAGCATGTTATTACAACAAAAACAAGCTTATGTTTGCGCCTGCTTATGCACCTATGACTTTACATGCAAATCTGAAATTGCATGCAACACCAAATGTGGCATGCAAGCATCCAACTTGTACACTTTTGCTTAAACTTGTTCCTAATATCACATACTAAATTCATATGGACACATGCGATTACTTATCGGAATGCCTGTGAGTAAAGAATGTGAACATTTTTGCCGCCTAACGGTTATAAATAATTGGCAATTCATTGCTCTTGTCAGTTGGCATTAGTAAAGAAATAAACTAACCTGCTCTTGGATATGAATACAACATACAGGAAAAGAGAGAGAAAAGTTGAGAGCTCGAGAGAAGTTGAGTAGAAAGAAAAAGAAACCGGTAACGGGAATTTTTGGAAATTTTCACAATGCTTCATTGATTTCAGATTTAATTAATGAAAGGGTCAAAAAATTATTTTGACAAAATTATAATTATAAAAATTAATTAAATTCATTTAAAAAAAATGTATTAATTTAACTAAAAGCTTAATAAATTTTTTTTTCATAATTAATAATTTTTAGTAATTAATTTAATTTTAATATTTTTTAATTAACAATTTTTTTTTAATTTTATAAAAATTAATAATAATATTAAAATTAATAAAATTAAAAAGAAAACAATATATTAATTTCACTAAAATTAAAGCCAATAAAATTAAGAAGAAATTTAATTTCAATTAGCTTTTTTTATAATAAAATTTTTATTTCCCCACAAGCAAAAATTAGAAGCAAAAATTCATCTGTTAAAATAATTAAAAACAATACTAAAATTAAATCGAAAAATTAACTAATTTATTAATTAGTTAAAACAATTAAATTAAAAACAATTAATAAAAAAATAAACTCAAAATAAGTATAAAAAATTAAAACAAATTTTCATATTAAAGGAAAATAATTTTTCGTTTAATTTTTTTTAATTATTTTAATTTATTTTTAATTAATAATATTTTTTTTCTAATTTTTGAACTTTAACACATTAAATTTAAACTCAAAATAAGCATAAAAAATTAAAACAACTTTTTATATTAAAGGAAAATAATTTTTCGTTTAATTTTTTTAATTATTTTAATTTATTTTTAATTAAACAAAAATTTTTTTTTCTAATTTTTGAACTTTAACACATTAAATTTCAGTATAATTAGATAGAAAACAAACTAAATTTTATATTTAATTTTTCTAATTAAATTAATTAATTTTTTTCTTAAAATTTATTTTTTTAATTAATTAATTTTTTATAAATTGTATTTTTGTCGTTTTTTTTATTTGTATTTTGTTTGTAACTGAAGTTTTTCTTGACTAAGTAAGCTCTTCCCCCCCTTCACTTGCAATTTGATTTACAAGAATTTTTTCTCCTAGAAATTGCTTCGAAAATTACTAATTTTATATACATCTTCTATTTTCCTTCCAGACGATACTCAATTCAATGCATAAATACCAGCCACGTTTTCATTTGGTGCGAGCCAATGACATACTCAAGCTGCCGTACTCAACATTTCGGACGTATGTTTTCAAGGAGACGGAATTTATAGCCGTTACAGCATATCAAAATGAGAAGGTAAGAGAAAATTTTTGGATTAAAGAAAACGGAAGCTGAAATAAGTCCCAAAATCATAAAGTAAACCATGAAAACTTAACTCAGAAAACTGAACTCAGCTTAACTTAACGGGAACCTAAGAAAACTTCTCTTACCATAACCTAACTTCAACATATGAAAACTTAACTTAGCATAACATAACTTTAACAAAAGTATACTTAACTTAGCACACCATAACTTTAACATAAGAAAACTTGACTTAGCATAACTTAACGGTAACGTAAGAAAACTTAACTTAGCACACCATAACTTTAACATAAGAAAACTTAGCTAAGCATAACATAACTTTAACATAAGAATACTTAACTTAGCAAAACATAACTTTAACATAAGACAACTTAGCTAAGCATAACATAACTTTAACGTAAGAATACTTAACTTAGCATAACATAACTTTAACATAAGAATACTTAACTTAGCAAGACATAATCTAACATAAGAAAACTTAACTTAGCATAACATAACTTAAACATAAGAATACTTCACTTAGCATAACTTAACGGTAACAGTAAGAAAACCTAACTTACCAAGACATAACTTTAACATAAGAATACTTAACTTAGACATAACATAACTTTGACATAAGAATACTTAACTTAGCATAACATAACTTTAACGTAAGAATACTTAACTTAGCATAACATAACTTTAACATAAGAATACTTAACTTAGCAAACCATAACCGTAACGTAAGCACACTTAGCTTATCATAACTTAACTTCGACACGTGAAAACTTAACTTAACTTAACCTAATTGAAACTTAAGGAAACTTAACTTAGTAAACTTAACTTAGCTTTACATAACTATAAGACCATAAACCACACAACCTAAACAGAAAATTCTTGTTAAAACAAATAAATTTATTTATTCCGAAGTTAATCCATTCTCTCTCTCTCTCCCCTTCGTACAGATTACTCAATTAAAAATCGATAACAATCCCTTTGCGAAGGGCTTTCGTGATACCGGCGCTGGCAAGCGGGAAAAGAAGTAAGTATCACTAAAGTTTTGTGAAAATTGTGTAGAAAATCAACAACAAACAAATAAATATTTAAGTAAAAGTTAGTCCACCGCAAATTGAGCTGCCCGAATTGCCGAACATATGACGAAATTTCTTTGAAACTACGCCCCTTTCTCAGGCGACCCGCTAGCCTCACTAAGCACACTGGCTGACTTTTCCATTAAATGCGCTGTCAAAGCAATGACATTGCAAGTTTGAGTGCGACTCTGCGTGTGTCAGCGGCGAAATGACAGGCGCTTTCATGCAGCCCTGGACGCTGCCCCGTGCGGGGAAGCGCTGGTCGAGGCGCTGTAGCTTAACAAAGCTTTCAAAGCACTGACAAGCGGCGGTTGCAGTTTGGGTGAAATCGAATGACAACAACAGTCACGATGATTGCTCATTTACGCGGCACGCCAAGCCAAGTGTCTTCGGTTGTCTGCGCTCGCACGGCGTCGCACGCTGTGCCACTGTAAATGATATATTCACGGCAATTTCTTAATACCTCCATTGATATTTATGTGAATTTATGTGAAAGTGGGCGTCAACTTTTGGCCAACACGGCGAGTTTGACTGGCTGACTGCTGTCGGTTGCTTGCTGTGGCGTTGACGACTTTTTTCGTGCTAGTTGCAACGGTAGTTTGGCTGTCTGTCGTCTGCTTGACAACCTGGCACGCGAAATCTGTGTTTGAGCTTTGAGGCGTTACCAATGTTTATTGAGTTGTCATTTTTGTATGCGATGAAACCGAAAATCATGACAGTTGACAGCTGATAGCACGCCCACAATGATGACAATTGAGAGAATGAGGACTAAAGGTGGGTTAGAGTGGAAATAAGAGACAGAGAGGGATTTTTGAAGCCTTGAAATCATTTTTATTTGTTGGGCTTTCAAATTGATAAAGGTGGGAATGGAACAGCGAGCAACGGAATGATTCTACTCGAAAACGTTTTTTGTGTTTTAATTAAAAAGTTTTGAGAGAAAAATTTTCAAATAATTTTAAAAATTTGGTTGAAATTATTTTAATAAATTTTTGAGAATTTAATTCATTTTTGCAAAAAAATTTAGACAAATTCTATTAATATTAAAATTTATAAATAAATATATTTTTAAAAATTTTTGTGAATTCAAAGGTTTAACCTTTATTAAAATTAATATTTTCTGTTTCAAAACATTCTTTTAAATTTTAAGATTTTTAGAGAAAAAATTTCAAATGTTTTTCAAAATTTTGTTCTAATAAATTTTTTATTTATTTTTTTATTTTAAAGTTTCTAAAAATTCAATATTTTTAAAATTTTTTGCAAATAGTTTTTTTTAATTTTTGAGAATTTAATTTATTTTTGCAAAAATTTTTAGATATTTTTTTTATATTTTTTTATTTTAAAATTTTTTTAAAACTTAATAGTTTTAAAGAAAAATTTTTCAAATGGTTTTCAAAATTTTGTTCAAATAATTTTTTTTTTAATTTTTGAAAATTTCTGTTTTATTTTTGCAAACATTTTTTTATTAGAATTTTTTTTTTTTTTTGTAAAGTCCATCACTTAGCATACGCGTTATTGGGAGACTGGTCCTTGCCTTACTTTTTAACCTAGTATCCCTTACACACACATTCAAAAATACACACACACACCTCAAAATTCTAAAAAAACTTCGAAAAAGAAACTCGACCACAGCATATTCACCAAACCTTGCGATTATCAGACTGCCCACTAATTCGCTGTGACTGAGTGATTGACTGAGCAGTCAGCTGGTGAGCCCTTCACTGATACACCAGTCAAATTTATAGCGTGACGTTGACCGAAGTCAGAGAATAAACACATTTACTGACGCACATTCGTTAGTTCCTCGTGCTGCCTGAGGTCCTCGACTTAAGTTAGCTGTCATACATTTGACTGCTTCCGAGATT
>JBAWJQ010003932.1:0-26597 GCA_037783105.1 Bactrocera zonata
ATTTTTTAAAATAATTAACCATAAATTAAATTTTATTATTAGTAATTTTATAAAATTAATTAAAAAAATTAAATTTGAAAAAATATTGTAGAATTCTGAAAACAAAATTTTTTTTCAAATAAAACTTTTCCAACTAAGAAAAATTAAGATTTTTTGCTTTAAGTATCTTATGTATAAATCGCTTTCAACACTCTCGCACAAATTCCCACAAAACCGCCGAATCAAGTTGTAAGTGACTTGTGTGTGTCAGCGCTTGACAAGTGTCAGTTGTCAGCTGTCAGTGCGTGCGTGGCGCATCAAAGCGTACGCTTGCACAACGACACAGACAATTTTCAACGCCACCAGAGACACTGCTTAGCCACCAGACAATATTTGGCGCTGCAAGCGACCCTCACCCTGACAAATCACGCGTTGCCGCCGCTGCCACAAGCAATTTGGCTAGATTTGTGGCAATGATAGCGTCAACACGGCCACAAATCAAGCTTTGGGGTTGATAGCAATACTGATTCAGACAAGAGAGAAGATATCGCTGTTGGAGGGAAGGGAAGTAAGCAAAAATAAACGCAACTCATCAGCTGATGGTTCAATTCTTAAAAGCAGGGCAAGCAAGCAATTGCTATATTTGTGGCTGCCACATAACAAACAAAAAAAAAAAAACACTTCACTGTCACTACAGCAAATGCGCTTGTAAATCGATGTCACCCAAAAAAAAGATATCAAACATTAAAGGCACTGTAGATCTTATCTTCTTAGTCATGCCAATCACTTTACCCCGCAAATTTTGTCGGACAAAGCGCTGAGTCACCCAAACCAAATGGAGAGATATGTTAGGAAGCAACTGCGCTTTACACACACACACATAAGAATTTCCATACAAGCACACTCAGTTGAAAGAGCCCTGGAACCCTTGCCGCATATCCTTAATGAATATCCTGCATTAGCGCCACTAAGCGCTCTAAGGCACTACACAAACGCTTTTAAGTGTTTTTCTATTCGGCTATTGTTTCGTACGCGTCGTCACTCATACACTCGGCGAATGTGTCTTCCGTGACGTCGGTATCGGATTTCCGGTAATTTTTGATAGAGTAATCAATTGAGTTCGCTGCTGGACAGGGAGATTAGATGGAGTGCGGGAAATGTTAGTTATATAATAAAAAAAAAAAAAATAATAAAAATTTAATAAATATGGAAAATTAACTTAAATTAAATTAAATTAAATTAAATAAATTAAATTAAATTAAATTAATTAAATTAAATTAAGTAAAATAATAAAAGTATGTTAAAATAAAATAACAAAAAAAAATTTTGAACTACCACTACATCTAATACTCTACAAAAACAAAAGATTCCCTACAAGGACTTGATTTTGAGCGGTCAGTTTGTATGGCAGCTATATGATATTGGGGTCCGATCTGAACAATTTCTTCGGAATTTGTACCGTTCGCTAGAATAATAGTCCATGCTAAATTTCGCGAAGATATCTCTTTAAATAAAAGAGTTTTCCATACCAGGACTTGACTTTGGTTTTGCAGTTTGTATGGCAGCTATATGATATAGGGGTCCGATCTGAACAATTTCTTCGTAATTTGTACCATTGCCTAGAAGAATAGTCCATGCCAAATTTCGTGAAGATATCTCGTCAAATAAAAAAGTTTTGCTTACAAGGACTCAATATTGAACGATCAGTTTGTATGGCAGCTATATGCTATAGTAAACCGATCTGAATAATTTCTTCAGGATTGTTCCTTAGAATAATAATCCATGCCAAATCTTGTGAAGATATCTCAACAAATAAAAAAGTTTTTCATACAAGAACTGGATTCCGATCGTTCAATTTGTATGGCAGCTATATGCTATAGTGATCCGATAAAGGCGATTCCAACAAATGAACAGCTCCTTTAGGAGAAAACAACATGTGCAAAATTTCAGATCGATACCTCAGAAATCGATGCAGTGTATCTTAAGTTTTTCACTATATCGATCTGCAGGGCATAAAAATATATCAAAATAAATAAAAAAAAAATATTAAAAAAATGTACTAAAATATTTAGAATATATAACGAATAAAATACTATTTACATAATATTTGCTTTGAATAATTCTCGTCATGATCCATCATTCACCTAAGCACCAATTGTCGTTGCCCTGCTTACCGAGAGTGACATTTAGACACCTAACGGACGGCACTCATTTGCTCGCTGGCGCGAAATGACAACACAAATCCGCTTGTAAAACGCGGCTCAGACGCGCCTAACAGCACACTTACACATACACGCACAAATACAATCACATACAGACAAATATATGTGGCATATTGCACGAATAGCCTGCATGTTGCACGTGTTGCATGTTGCTAATATGTTTTACAAAGCTAACAAACAAGCAAAAAAGTAAAGAAAATAACAGTAAACACATGAACGCAACAAAATCAAACGCACCAGTTGTGCACCAGTATTGCCGGCTTATAGGCGTTGTTGTTATTGGTGGCAACATAGTCTTATAAGTGCATATAATAACAGCATGGCATTGACCGTTGTTGACGCCACTCTTTTCACTATTATTATACCGTTTTTAGCTACAGCTGGCCACTAGGCGTATATTTCATACATTTTCACAACACCATAGCATACTTTTAGGATTATAAGCTCATATATTATGAAATAGCCGCTGGCGTTTATTTAAATGTGGCTGATGCTGCTGCTGCTGTGCCAGACAGCTGCAAATATTACTAGCAACAATAACAACAACAAAGTGTCTATACAAAAACAATTGTTGGCATGCATTAAAATTACAAAAAAGTTATTTTTGGCTGCATTTTCGTGTGTCGAAAATTGAAATTTGCCAGCCACAAATAGACCATAAATTTATTTATGGCACATAGCGGCATATACATACGTGCTAGATAATTGAAAAATGGCCATAAAATATGCAAAGCATTTCCGTGGCGAATTTTTATTCGCACCCACGCCTTTAGGTATGTTAAGCTAATAAGTGAAAATGCTGTAGGGCTGCCGACAGGCGTTGAGTGAGGTAACAATTTTACAGAAATAAAATAATAAATTAAAATAAAAAATATTTTCGAAATATGGAGAAAAATTATAAAACTTAAAAAAAATTTTAAACAAAATAGTTAAATAAAATAATAATAAATAATATTAACCAATAATTAGATACAAAAAATATGTTGAGTGAAGTAATATGATAATTAAATATGATAATATGATATTAAATAAAAAAAAAAATACTTTTCAGATTTGAAAACAATTATAATAATTAAAAAAATTTTATTTAATAAACCTGCTTAATTAAATAAAAATAAATAAATATTAAAAATATTAATTTAATAAAACAAAATAAATTAAACAAATTAAAAATAATGAAAATAATAATTAATTAAAAATATTAAATTTATTACAACTTAATTTTAAATTATTGAAATCAAATTTAAATAAAAAAAAAATTAAAAAAATTAATTTATTTTTTCAATTAAATTAAGTTAATTAAAATTTTTAAAATTAAAAACGTAAATTGTAAAATAAAATTTGATTACAAAAAAAGTTTTAAGCTTCATTTTCTAATAATAAATACTTTTAATAATTTAGGAAAAATAAAAATGTTTTTCTAAATTAAATTAAATTAATTAAAATAATTTATGTTTCTTTAATTAAATTAATTTAATTAAAAAGTTTAATTAATAATCTAATTAAATGTTTGAAAATATAAACTTTGAATTACTAACAAAAAAGTTTTAAACTTCATTTTCTAATAATAAAAACTTTTAATAATTTAGGAAAAATAAATTTTAATAATTAAATAAAATTTAGAAAATGAAATAAAACTTAATGAAATTAAATTATAATTAAATAAATTTAAAGTTCTTAATATTTTTAAATATACAATTAATAATAATTTGTATAATTAAATAATTAAACTAAATTAAAAAAAAATTATTTGAATTAAAATTATCTTTCAAAATGGAAAAAAAACAAATTAATAATTAAATAAAATTTTTTAAATAAAAATTATTAAAAATAATACAATTTTCACATTTTTTTACTTACTAATATTAAAAATTCCTAATAAATATTTTGGAAAAAAATTTAAAAAATTAAATAAAATTCATAAAATTAAATAGAACTTAATTCTAATTATATAAGCTAACAGTTTTTAAAAATACATAGATTTAATTTTATATAAAAAATATTTTTGTATTTGGAAAAAATTAAAAAATAATTAAATAAAACTTAAATAATTAAGTGGAAAAAAATAAATTAAAAATAAATTGAATAATTAAATAATGAAACTAAAAATTAAATAGAACATAATTAAACTTAATTATAATTATATAAGCTAACAGTTTTTAAAAATACTTATATTTAATTATATAAAAAATATTTTTAAATTTGGAATAAATTAAAAAAAAATTAAATAATACTTAAATAATTAAGTGGAAAAAATAAATAAATTGAAATAAATGAAATAATTAAAACTAAATTGAAAATTTTAAAGAAAGTAATTTTAATTGAAATTTAATTTTTAAAAAATTTTAATACGAAAAAATATTATTTAATATAATTATAATAAAATAAAAAACCAAAAATTATTTAATTAAAATTTTTTAGCATAGTTCCCGGTATTAAAAACTTTTTAACAATTCTGAAAAAATTCTCAAAATAAAAAGAAAATAATTAAATTAAATTCTCAGCTTCTAACACTTAGGATTATTTTGGAATCTTTTGTTGAAGCCGCGTTGCTTGCAGCGAAATGTAGATTATGACACGCAAGAGAGAATTCTTTCTAACAAAAACTGTAAAAGAAATCGATAAAATTTCGCACGTGCCACAACTGAACCCCTCCTAAAAAAATTGAGGCACTACTGCACTGGGCGTTGCAAGAATAAACGAATCGCACGAAAATTACTCAACTTACTCCATAAGAAACTATAATGCTTCCAAAAAATACTCATTTTCCAAAAATGAACGCTTAAACGCCTAAAAGCATGCTAAGAAAACATATTTTCCTCATTTTCCCACCACTTTCCCTCAACACCCGCAATTTAACGAACATGTGTGACGTTTACTCTCAAATTATCGCACAAAATTTCGCCAACGTGCCACATTTAAATTGCGTAAGAGCCTGCAACAAGGTGCAAAGTTGCCAGCGTCAAAGCGGCAAGGCTAGAAAATTGCGCCAAATAAAATTACCAGCCCTTTGATGTGTGCGAATGGCAATTTGGTGTGGCCGCGAGCAGCGGGCTGTAGGTGTTTGCTCGCCACTAAATTGGAAACAAAGTGCGGCACGAAAAATAAAGGCTGCCGCCGCCGCATTGAGTCAAGTGTGGCCAGCAACGCCTGGTTTTTTAAGATGCAGCGCGGCCTTAAGGGAGCCAAAACCGACGTGGCTAATAGAAAATTGGCTTATTATGGCGCTTTTTTCTTTTTCGGCTGCCTTGCTTGGTTGCTTTGCAATTTTCGGCTTTGAGCTGAGACTCTGACGCGCACACACATGCAATTTGCGGCACACAAGCGTTTGGATAATTGAAAATTTGGCTGCATAGTGTTTATGTGGCTGTGTGTTGTGTGTTGTGTGAAAATTGCGCTAACGTGTTGTGAATTAATTTATCGGCGTTTGATTGTGGGCTTTTTGCGGTTGATTTAGTGGAAGTTAGAAAATGCAGTTTTTTTGTGAGGCAAATTATTTTTGTGAAACTGTTTTTTTTTTGTTTTGTTTTGTTTCTCTCTCGCAATATACATATAATTTATAAACAAACAAGATTTTTAAAAAAAATTTATTAAAAAATTTATAAAAAAAAATATAAAAAAATTAGGAAAAATATAAAAAAAAATGTAAAAAAAAATCAATACCAAATATAAAATAAAAAAAAAATATTCAAAAATAGTAAAAAACAAACAACATTTACTAAATATATAAAAAAAATTAATTAATAAAATTTAGAAATAACAATTTATAAAATTTAAAAATATAATAATTAATAAAATTTGAAAAAAATTATTAAATAATTAATTTAAAATATTTATTAAATAATTAATTTAAAAAAATTAACAAAAATTTATTTAAAAAAAAATGAATTTAAAAATTATTGATAAACTTATAAAAGAAAATTAATTATTAAATATAATTTAATACAATTTAAAGAATTGAAAAAGATTTAATTTAAAAAATTAAAAAAAAACGTATGTACAAAAAAATTATTCACAGGAATTACAACAACAAGAATTGTTTTTAACATAAATTTGAAAATGAATAATATAATCTTTTGTAATGCTAAATGTATAAAAATTTAATTAATTAATTAAAAAATTAATAAAATTTAATTAATTAATTGAAAAATTAATAAAATTTAAATAGATTACTTAATAAAGAAATAGTTAATAAAATTTAAAACATTAAAAAATAATAAATTTAAAAAAATTAACAAAAAATTTACTTAAAAATTAAAAAAAATTAAAAATTAAAATTAAAAAAATTAAATAAAAAAAAATTAGAATACGAAAAAACATTTAACACAATTTGAAAAAAAAATTAAGAAAACAATTAATTAAAAAATTAAACAAAAAATTAATTAAGCATAAGATACGAGGCCTCCTTGAGAAGCCTATATGAAATTTAAATAAAAAAAATGGAATAAGAAAAAACATTTAATACAATTTGGAAAAAAAAATGAAGAAAATAATTAATTAAAAAAAAAAACCAAATATTAATTAAGCATAAGATACGAGGCCTCCTTGAGAAGCCTATATGTTCTTTTTTTTCAAATTTCGTTTTCTAGTCCTTCAAGTTTTCGAACTAAACTTCCCAACTCCAAAAGAAAAATAAACATCACTGTTTTCTGTAATCCACCGCTAACTCCCATATGTCCTAGCCTTGTTAACTAGCAAACTAATTTAATATTAAATCAATTTAAAGCCCATCAGTCACTTAGAAACCAACACACCAGCCCCGACATTACACCCTCACACCAAAGCGGCACATCCTGTACGTGCGACCCATATTAACCGTAACATGTCTGTTAGCCGTGTGGCATGCAACATTTTTTATTTATTTGTTATTCGGCCATGTGATTACCACACATTATCCAGTAGCTGGGCTGTATAATTTACGAATTATCCAATAGGAAAACAAAGGAGAAAATAAAATCGAAAAAAATTGCAACTGTTCTTACTCTTCTTATATCTAAGACATGTGTCTTCATTGCGGCTTTGAATGCGCGCAAATTGCTTTGTGTGGGCGGCATATTTACACTTTTTATTATGTGTGGCAAGCATCTACCTTCATTCATTGTTGTTGTTGCTTTTAGGTATTTTTTGGTTGCTGGGAGGGTTGTTAACGCTTGCTGGGTGTCTTAAGCGCTTTAAGCTGTTACTTTTTGGCAAAGGCGTGCATTATAACGGCATTTGGGTGCTGCTGGCGCACAGCAATACCCACAATTTGCAATTTTCATTTAAATTGTGCGAAATTCTTTTACAGTAAGCCGATTATAGCCTGCCGCTTGGCTTGTGATTAGTGATTATTGCTATCAAGACATTTTTTGTGCCCAAATTTAGATACAGGATGCATTATTGTGTGTATATTTTGAACATGGAGTTATACATATAAGAAATTTTAGAAAAAATATTTTCCAAGCACATTTTAACCCGTCAGCGACACCTGGGTCAAAATGACTGTTTTTGCCAAAGTTGCCGAAAAAGCACTCCAACTATAGAGGTGAAGGATAAAAATGAATCATAATGAGAATTCGCAAAAATAACAACAAAATTTTTAAACACAAAAAAATTAAGTAAATAAAAAAAAATTAATTAAAAAAATTAGATAAATTAAAAAAAAATTAAAAATTAAAAAAAATTTAAATAAATTGCAAAAAACTTTAAAAATTAAAAAAAAATTGAATGAATTAAAAAAATTAAATTAATTAAAAAATAAATAAAAATTAAAAAAATTTAATAAAAATCAAAAAAAAAAAAAATATTAAAATAACTAAAAACTAAAAAAGGAAACCAAATAAATTAAAAACAATTAATTCTGAAAGGAAATTACTTTTTCCAATCATATATAATGGTTTATGGATAATGACAAGAAAATATATTTTCTTTTTAATGACTCCTTCAAAACACTAAAAATTGTTTAAAGATAATTTACAGAAATTTGCAGACAAAATTGCTAATAAAAAAACCATATAAAAAAATAGTTTATAAACAAGTATTTCTTAAAATAAAAATTAAAAAAAAAAGATTTATTTAAAAAACAATAATTTTAATACATTATAAAAATAATTAAAAAATATATAGAATTTGTTAAAAAATATATATAAATATGTATGTATATATAAAAAAATTAAAAGTTAACTAAAAGAAATTATTAAAAAAAAAGTATATAAAACATATATACAAATTATGCGTAAAAATATATTAAAAAAAAATTAATTGATTAATCTATAATGAAATTTTATTTTTAATAAAACAAAAATACGTACTAAGAAAGAAAAGTTATAATAAAAAATTAAAAAATTAGTTAAAATTAAAATGAATAAATAAAAAAGTAAATATAAAATAGTAATTATCTGAAATTTTTTCATTCGTTAAAATTTGGAAAATCATAAAAAATAGAAAAAAATTTAAATTTAATTAATTAATTAAAAAGAAATTATTTCAAAAAATTAAAAAAAAACACATGTTAAAAAAAATAGTTTCCAAATTAAAAAAATATTTTTTTTATAAAAGAAATCAACAGCAAAAAAATATGGTTTAGAAAAAAATAGTTTTAAATTTTTTTTATTAATTATTTTTATAATTTAGATTAATTTTTTTGCCTTATTAAATTTCATAACTTTGAATAAAACATAATTTTTTTCCAAAATTACATAAAAAATATTTATCTTAACAAAATTTATTTAAAAAAATACAAAGCCTTTTTTCTTCTAACTGTTAGGAAAAAAATTGATTTTCTGCACCACAAACGAAATGCAAATATTTAAACACATGCTCGCTTCTAAGAAAATTCACACACTACCCCAACGGGACCCCCGTGTGTGCTGTTGGCAACACATTTAAATGATCATTTCCGTGCCTTTGTTTGCGCTGCACACCCCTTAGCCTATAACAGACCAACACTACTTTTGCAACATTTCATTTGCAATGCGTTTTGCAATTTATTCACATTTTTTTTTATAAATTGTTTTTGGAGTTTGCGAAAAACGCTTTGCCGCGCAGCATGCGAATCTCATTTGCGCCCAAACGCTGTTTTTTTGTAATCGAAAAGCATACATTGTTTATGCAGCCAATTTGCTACCGTACGCCTTTGCCACACACACTCCCCCCACCACCGTAATCCTTTTGTTGCCCTTAATCATGCCGCTTCTCAGCGCTTACTCGCCTCGACTCGGCCGTAAATAGCCCGCGGGCGTTGGCTGAAATGCATTTTTATCGCTCGGTGGCTTTTCTTTTGTGCGCACAATTAGCTGCGCCGTCGCAGCGCCACACTGTTTACTCCTTTTGCGCGCTTTCTTTGTGCGTCTTTATAGTTTGGCTTTCGCTCTGTGTGTTTTCCTGCTGATGCTGCATTTGTCGCCTGACAGTTGCGATTTCACAAACACACAGACACAATTATACAAAGACTCATACTCACACAGACTTACAAAGGTTCTCACTCTTCTCACTCACAAAGGGTTGGTGGCTGTGGTGGCGCAACTGTAAGTGGCATTTTGCAACTTTCTCTACGCGGCAAGCGGAAATTTTAAATGGCACCAATTAGCGTTTCCTTAATTGCGTTGCAGGCGCCTTTCAGCCTCACGTTTTTGTGGCTTTCTCGCTGCTTTCCAACTGATTTTTCAAGCTTTTAATTCATTTCATTATTTTTGTGAAATTTTTTCTTATACAAAATAATTCATTTTATAGCATGAAACTGCTGTCGAGGCAAGGAAGAATGCCTAACTGGCGTTAAGACTTATTCAGCACCGAGTTTTTGTCTTCATTGAGTGCTCGGTGGAGCTTTCAGTGAATATTCGAAATTTTGAAAATTAAAATAATAAATATAATTAAATTAATTAATAAAAAAAAACAAATTATAAATATAAATGTGAAATTTAGCTCAAAATGTTGAAAAAAAGTTTTTAAATTAAAATAAAATATTTAAAATTAAAAAAATATAAATTTGAAATTTTCCTTCCAAAAACTCCAAAAAAATAAAAATTAAAATAATAAATATAAAAACAAACAAAATAAATATGTATATAAAATTTAAAAATAAAAAACAAACATAAATTAAGTAATATAAATTTGAAGTTTTCCCTTAAAATGTTGAAATAAAGTTTTCCAATTAAAATAAAACATTTAAATATTAAAAAATTAAGGAAAAAAATTAATTTAAAATTTTCCTTCCAAAAAATCCCCAAAAAAAAAAAATTAAAAATTAATATAATATATTTTTACAAAAAAATTAATTAAAATATATAAATTTTAAAAGTAAAAAAAATTAATTAAAATATATAAATTTGAAATTTTCCCTCAAAATGTTGAAAAAGTTTTAAATATTAAAAACAAAATATGAAAAAATATAAGTTTTAAAATTTCCTTCCAAAAAATCAAAAAAAACCTTAAAAATTTAAAACTGATGTATATATAAAAAAAAAAAATTATTTAAAATATATAAGAATAAAAATATGACGTTGAAATTTTGCCTCAAAATATTGGAAAAAAGATTTTCAATTAAAATAAAAAATTTAAATATTAAAAAAATTAAGGAAAAAAAATAAATTTAAAATTTTCCTTCCAAAAAAAAAATTACATAAAATATATAAATTTTAAAAGTAAAGAAAATTTAATTAAAATATATAAATTTTAAAGGCAAAAAAATTAATTAAAATATGTAAATTTTAAAAGTAAAAAAAAAATAATTAAAATACATAAATTTGAAATTTTCCCTCAAAATGTTGAGGAAAGTTTACAATTAAAATAAAAAATTTAAACATTAAAAAAAATGTGAAAAAACATAAGTTTCTTCAAAATTTCCTTCCAAAAAATCCAAAGAAAAAAACTTAAAAATTAAAACAATATATAAAAATAAAAAACGAAAAAATAAATTAAAATATATAAGTTAAAAATAAATTAAATTAAAATTTTCCCTCAAAAAGTTGAAAAAAAGATTTTCAATTAAAAATAAAAAATTTAAATTTAAAAAAATATTAAGAATAAGTATAAAATTCAAAATTTTCTTTTCAAAAAATCCAATGAAAAAAATCAAAAAATAAAATAATATATGTTTGTATATAAATAAAAAAAGAAAAATTAAATTAAAAAAGATTAAATGAAAAAAAAATAAAAAAATATTTTAAATGTAATTAAAAAACATCAATTTGAATAAAACAAATATTCTAAATATAAATTTTAAACAATCGCAAAAAATACATACTTAAATACTGATTTTGTATTAAAAAAAATATAATTTTTAAAAGGCACACATCAAAAAGACACAAACAAAGCATTTCAGCTTTCAACCACTAAATCCCACAATTATTTTGATTAATTTAAGGGGAAAAACAATTAGTCCCCCAAAATGAAAATCTGAAATTATTTCTAATCTCCACCTTCAAAGCGCTTTCTCACCTGCCCAGCGTTGACTGCCGTTACTCTCCATTCACAACTTTTTAAGCACTTCATTTACGCCGTTTCCTGGCATCATTATCCATATACCCTAATCGGCATACCGACCGCCTGCAGCCGACTACAACCGCAAGCCGCAACAATTAACGCAGGCATTTTTCGTGCAATTATTTGTCACCCGTCGTTTGGGCGATAGAAATCGCAAATATTTTCATAACTAATGTGTGGCTATGTTAGTATATGTATGTGTGTGTGTGAGAAAAGTCTAACTCTAAAAGCGCGCTGTCAGGCGCTTGAAAGGGTTACAGCGTAGCAATGGCAACACTGCGAGTAATTTACACTGAAGTGCTACAATAACAACAATATGCAGCACATTAATAGTAATAGGTGTAGCAGCATCAGCAACAACATAATCATTGATATTATTTTTATTGTTGTTTTGATTGTAACTGCGTTTTGCAGCCACCCTAAACTGCTTTGACGCCGAATTTCTTGCGCGTGAATGAATTTGTATGAATTTTGATATTGTTTATGGCATGGCAAATATACTTATATGTTTTATACCCTGAACAAGGTTTACGAAGTTTGCCATGGGGTTTGTAATACTCAGCACAAAATATCAGAGACCCTATAAAATATTTATGTATACATATGTATACAGGTAAACAGCGTCATTAGCTGAGTCGATTTAGCTATATTTCATCTTCCTGTGGGTCTATCTGTATATATAAAATCTAGTCCCTCAGTTTTTGAGATATCGAGCTGAAATTTTGCAAAAATTGTTTTCTTTCTAACGAAACGTTTTTTTTTATCGAAACCGCCGATCTCTGACCACTATAGCATATAGCTGCCATACAAACTGAACGATCGGAATCAAGTCTTTATATGGAAAACTCTATTATTTAAAGAGATATCTTTATAAAATTTGGCATGAATTATTTTCCGATGTAATGCTACAATCTCTCAAAAAATTGTTCAGATCGGACCACTATAGCATATAGCTGTCATACAAAGTGAGTGACCAAAATCGAGTTTTTATATGGAAACGTTTTTTATTCGAAGAGATATCTGCACGAAATTTTCCGTAAATTATTTTTCGAGGCAATCTATAACATTTCAAGAAATTGTTCAGATCGGACCACTATAGCATATAGCTGTCATACAAAGTGAGTGACCAAAATCAAATTTTAGTATAGAAAACTTTTTTATTTGAAGAGATATCATCATGAAATTATAAGTAGATTATTTTCCAAAGAAATGCTACAATCTCCCAAGAAATGGTTAAGATCGAACCACTATAGCATATAGCTGTCATACAAAGTGAGTGACCGAAATCAAGTTCTTATAAGGAAAAGTTTTTTATTCGAAGAGATATCTGCTCGAAATTTTAAATGGACTATTTTCAAAAACAGCCCTACAATATCTCAAGAAATGGTTAAGATCGAATTAATATAGCATATAGCTGTCATACAAAGTGAGTGACCGAAATCAAGTTTTTATATGGAAAAGTTCTTTATTCGAAGAGATATCTGCTCGAAATTTTGGATGGATTGTTTTTCAAGGCAACTGTAAAATATCTCAAGAAATTATTCAGATCGAACTACTATAGCATATAGCTGTCATACGAAGTGAACCCCACCGCAATCGCAGTTTCTAAGGAAAATTTTTTATTCGTGCAGTGTATTAAAGCTTCGGTACACTCGTACTTAACTTTTTTCTTGTTTTATCTGAATATGTATGTACATATATACATATATTCGTATACATATACATGTATATCTCCGCGTGCTGCCTCAAAATTGCCCTTATTGCAAGCATTTGTAACGTTTATCCTAGATTACTAATGTCCTTAATGCTTAATGTTTTCATTAGTGGCAACATACACACACACACAAAAATACAAGCATTCACACACATCCATACATACAAATTTTCGTCATCACAGCTCTACTTTCGCCACTGTTCGGCATTTAATGCGTCTTATTTGCTATAAATCCATATCGAGTCAAAGGCCAGCCGTCCCTGAAGTGCTATTCATAAAGCAAAAATAAACGAAAAAGAAATCAGAGCCTTCTACAAAGCCGCTACACGCATATTTCTCAAACAATCGCACCCTTTTCGCAGCGCAGCTAGAAAAATTTGTCCTAACTAAGTGGCGGGCAATCAAAAATATACACTATAAATGAAACCCTGCAACCCTTTCACACAAAATTTGCACGCACAACATAAATAACGGTATCTATATAAATATACTCCAACATACATTCACACATAGCGGTATTAGTGTCGCCACTGTACCAGCAAACTGCTGCCGCATCCACTTTATTTGCTCTACAATGGCAATAATGCCATACACTTTGCACTCATTGTGCGCATACTTTTGTGACACACTGGTGTCAGTGACTTGTAAGCTGTCAGCTGTTGTGGCGGGGGAGCTTAAGTGTTTTCGAGCAGCGTTTGATTGTGTTTAGCGGATTATTTTTGATTTGTTGTAATGCCAGCTAATTACTGGAGCAAGTACTCTTTGCGAGTTTATAAGGTGTCGTTTGTTTTGGGTAGTGCAGGTGTCTTTGAAGTGGAAGTGTAGCAAAATTCGCTAAATTGAAGAAGCTTCGTGTTCTAATAAGCTAAAATGAGTGATTGAAAAGCTGTAGCAACAGTATTCCTTTATAGACGATCTCGCTCTTTCTGAGTCACTCGAAATCCATTCATATGTCTTCTTAAGTTTCTCTTTCTCTCTTTAGCTATCTTTCTGTGTGCCTCTCTCTTATATTTCGGTTGTGTGTTCTCTCTCTCTTCTATATATACATATATATATTCCTATTTATATATATGTATATATATGTTCTCTATATGTCTCCCTCGCTATCGATCTAAGTTTCGGAGTCCCTCGAAATCTATACCCTTATCTTTTTAAGTCTCTCTCTTGCTATCCTTCAATATCTATCTCTCCATCTGTATTACTGAAACTCTTTCTCTGTATTTTTTGTGTTTCTATATGTGTCCCTCTCTATCTATCTATGTTTCTGTAAGTATTTTTACCTATCTATATCTCCCGATCTCTCTCTCTCATTACCTTGTATTTCTTACACTCATTCTATCTTTTTGCATCCAATCATTTATTTGCCACTCCCTGCCTCTTTCTACTTCTCTATGTGTCTCCCTCACTCAACATCTTCCTCACTGCGTGCTTGTATGTCATCCATCTGTCTAGTTACCAGTTTTCGTATCTCTCTTTCATTGACTGTCTCTCTATGTATCTCTTTCTCTATTTATAGTTCTGCGTTTTTCTCTATTTAGTTTTCGCTGTCTCTCTCTCTAACTTAGTGTTTGTCTCTATCAATATATAAATTCTTTCTGTGCATCTCTCTCGATCTCTATCCAACTGTATTTCTGTCATCTTGCAATTTTTACACTCTTCTCTCTCTAATTATGTTTTGTCTCTTTCTATCTCTCTATTTCTTACTCAATATCTATTTTTCTGCATGTCTCCATCTTCCTATTTATATTTTTCTTTGTTAGTCTCTCTTACCTTTATTTCTTTCAATGCGTATCTCTTTCTAAACAGCTCTGAGTTTTTCTCTCTGCATATTTCTGTGTCTCTTCCAATTTCTATCTATCCCTCTGTATCTCTCACTCGCAAGATCTACTTTCATGCCTGCCTCTCGGTTTATCTCTTTACGTCTCCCTTTAACAGTCTATCTTTCTGCGTGTATCTCTCTCTGTCTCTAAAGTTCTGTCTCTCTTTTCTATACAAATATTTGTATATGCCTCCCTCGTCCTCTATATAAACTGTTGTGTCTCTCATTATCACAATATCAAACATTCTGGGCCTCTCTTTCTCAGTTTTAATAAAGATATCCCTTGGGACTTGTATCTCAGAAATTAGTCAAAAGACGTCAAATATGACGCTGGTAGATTACTTCTCTAGAAAGAGAACTCATCATAAGATCTCTCAGAATATGAACCTCTCAAAATTCAACCGTCACTTAGCTTTCAAATTCTTTCTTAACACCATATTTACACATAAATCTAGCTAAGTTAACTTGTACTTGGATATTCTAATTAGTATTTTGCCATTCTACCAACTGTTGTTACAGGCAAGCCCTCATGTCGAATCGCGGGTCCGATTCGGACAAACTCAATCCGACACATGTCAGCAGCTCACGTGCGCCACTGCATTTGGGTCATACCGGTCGACCACCGCATCACTTGCATCCGCATGCGGCGCTACACGACAATCAGGCGGACGACGAGGACAAGCTGTTGGATGTGGTCGGACCGCCGCAGAGCCCACTATTGCCTTTGAGTCATTCGTTGCAACAGATGCATGCGCATCAGCAATCCGGTAAGTCTAAATAAAAGCATATTACACAAATATATATATGCTTGAAGTAAGGTCTGAAGAGAGCTTAGCTCACTTCAGATCGTGCATCCACATTTTTACGCTAGCATTACGCACGCTTCAGCTCACACATTTATTTTCTCATTACCGCCATTTTTTGTTTATTTAATTTAATCTATTCCATTTTTCTAACCAATTTAAAGCCCTTGCAGCCTGGTTCAACCATTTGGCCGGTGCCGGCGATCATGCGAACGAAGAAGCTCTACGTCGTCGCCTACAATCCGACGATGTCGAACGTGATGGCAGCGATTCGAGCTGTTCGGAGAGTGTGGGCGGCAGCACGGGTGGCGCATTCCGGCCCACCTCCTCTGGCAGTCCGAAAGAGGGCGCTGCTGGTGGTTTAAATGCAGCTGGCGCATATCCCTCACCGAACATTTCGGTGG
This sequence comes from Bactrocera zonata, assembly GCA_037783105.1. NCBI lineage: Eukaryota > Metazoa > Arthropoda > Insecta > Diptera > Tephritidae > Bactrocera > Bactrocera zonata. Next base: position 16,404 of record JBAWJQ010003932.1, read on the forward strand.
GCCCACCGATACACCCGTCGCCGCATCTGTTGCCTTACCTCTATCCACATGGCCTCTATCCGCCACCACATCTGGGGCTGCTACACAATCCGGCAGCTGCGGCCGCCGCCATGAATCCGGCCAGTCTCAATCCGGGCTTGCTGTTCAATGCGCAATTGGCGCTCGCCGCACAACATCCCGCCTTATTCGGACACTACTCAGGACATACGCCCGTCTCACCGCTGCAGGGACTCAAGGGACATCGCTTCTCGCCGTACAGCTTGCCTGGCAGTTTGGGTTCTGCCTTTGATGCTGTTACGCCTGGTTCGAATGCGAATCGCGGCGGCCCGTCAGGCGCTGGAGATGCCTCAACACTGGGACCCGGTAGCAGCGGTCCCGGTAGCAGTATAGAAAATGGACCGCGCAGTTTGAGCTCCAGTCCACGTCCACGTGCCTCATCCAACTCGCCGCCGACGCGTCCGATTTCTATGTCGCCAACGACGCCACCATCACTGCTGAAGCGGCAGAATTCACCCTCAGAGCTGAAGAGTATCGAGAAAATGGTCAACGGACTGGAAGTGCAACACAATGGTAGCGGCAGTAGCGCTGGCGTGGGCATGGGTATTGGTATTGGTGCGCTGGTTAGCGGCGCTTTGGAGGAGCTGCAACGCAAGACACCAACACAGGTGGATCAGTGACATTTGTTTGATCGAGACGATAACGACCGTTCGTCCGTCATCGATCTCGACGATGTGTGACCGCAAGAGCAGGTTTTCCTGTTGCTTTAGTGGGCTTACAAAGGAGCCTGCGCGCATATGAACGCGGTGGCAATGCAGCTAACAAAATGGCAGTCAACATACTACACTGCGACAAAAATATGTCAATTGCTTGTTAGGCTACTAGGCTAAGGCTATAGTGTAGTGTCAGTCTAAGCCTCTACCGCCAATGCACATTTACTTGTCTCTCGTATGTATATAATAATAAGTACGTATGTATATTTAGCTTAAGTAGTATAACAAATAAGCTTGAAAGCGTTTATCTACTTGTTTAAAACTATGTTCCACATATGATCCACACACAAATGTTTACTAAAACGAGTATTTTCGTGCAGAAATGCGGTAGTTAAACAAAAACAATCTGGCGACAAGCTTAACAATACATGCTTGTTTCGTAAAAGGTGGCGCATAACGGTTAGTTTTGAATTTTCATCACATACCAATGCTGTACAGCCTGCGTTGCGTGCGATTTAGTTGTTACACAAAATGTTAATACAAATTTATTGAATTTTGTGCACATATTAGATTTTTGTCTTACGTTCCACATAACATCCACAAAAATTTAACACATTTCTTTAGCGCAAATGTTTTACTTTTAATTCTACGTTGAAATCATCATAAATTAGTTGTGTTCCACATACAATCCACATACGTTCCACACTGTATTTGTTGTTCTACATTTGTTTTGATTATTTTTAAGCTGTTTCAAGTTATGTTTTTGTTTAACTGGCGCACCTGCCTATACCAGTAACTATCTCTGCAAGTATTGTAACACACATACATAGTTATTTATATAGATTTAGCATTATTGTATAACTAAAAAATTTTGATTTTTGTACACTTTTGCATTTTAAATTTAGTTAACTTTTTAAGTTCTCAAACCAAAGAGTTACTTTCAGTGTAAAAAATATAATTTTTTCTAACAAAACCTAAAAATACTACTAAAACTTAGTTCTTGCTACTTATAAACTTGCATAAAAATATAATTGTGTTTAATTTTGAAAAAAAAAGTTATGTTATAACATTTCTCTTAATTGTTCCACACGTGCACTGTGAAAAATATTTAAAAACACTTCTCTTTAGCCGCAAATGTAAGTGACTTGCCCCCCAAAACCCCCAAAAAATGCCTAGTAGCTTTAGGAGAGGGCGTGGCGTTCAACATTACACGCTCAGAGTATTATAATTTAACATAGGACATTGTATAAATGTGTAATTTTTTCTGCAAATAATTTAAAAAATAAAAAAATATAAAACTAATAGGCGTAAAGGCTTGTATTATTTAGTTTAAATTTTTTAAATGCTAATAATTTGTTTTTGTAACAGTTCAATATGTTCCTCACTTACATGTAATAATGTTTTTAAATGATTTTTTTTTAGTTAAAAATGTTAAATTAAGTTTTAAAAATATGTGAAAAATAAACAACAACACTTTTTCAGCCGAAAAGTGCAACAAATTAATTAAAAAGAAATACACTGTAAAACAAAATGGGAAAGCAATATTAATTATAGTTAATTAATGCACTGAAATATTAATTAAAAATTACACATTTGTTTGTTTTGCGCTGTTAAGAATTTCGGTGTGCAACATAGCATAAAAATTTAAAAAAAAGTTCGTGTTGACAACCGAAAAAAAATTAAAATAGTTTGAAGTAAAAAAATGCAAGAAAATCGCTTTTTAAAATGAACACACTGTAATTAACAAAAATAAAAAAAAATAACAAAAAAAAAACAACAAAGAAATAACACAGCAATTCAGGAAAAATGCTGAATGTAAAATAAATTAAGAAAAATTAAAAAAAAACTTTAATTAATTAATAAAAAACAATTTCTCAGCAATAGCTTAAATACGAGTATGTGAAAGTACCACCCTCTAAACTAAAAAAAATTAAACCTAAATGTAGTATATATAAAAACACAAGCGTATATAGAGTACACACATACAAATATATATTTATAAATTCCTATAAAATTTATATATGTATATTAAAAAATAAATAAATAAATTGATTAGTGTAAAAATGCATAAAGTCCCACTTATCCTTTGAGTAAATTAAGCAAGAAAGCAACAAAAAGCAAAACACAGTGTATGAAATTTAAAAAAAAGAAGATATATATATATATAAACAAAAAATTATTAATATGTACTAATTTAAATGCATATAAATACATACATATATATAAAATTCACAGTAATGTACATAGTTACAATTAAATTTATACATACATATATAAAACTATATATAAATGCATATTGATTAGTAATAAAGACACTTCTACATGAAGCATTAATTAATTAAAAACAAAAACAATGCAGTTTTTTGCTTTAAAAAAATAGAAAAAAGGATAGAAAAACCAATGAAAAGTAAGTATTTCATCAAATATTAAAGATTTTCGATAAAATATGCACAAAAACGTTGAGAAAACTTGCAACAAACATAATTTCTTAGAAGAAAAATTTCAGTTATTTATAAATATGCAAAATTGTATGCATAAAACATACGTTACACATACGACCCACAAGCTTTTTTGCCGTGTGAAATTCTAGCTAATTTAAATGTTGAAAACGTATGTTTTTTGCAAAAACTAAGCATGTTCCACATATGATCCACATGTCATCCACAAGAATTTTTTGCAGTTTGAACCTCTAGCTAATTAAAACGTTAAAAATATATGTTTTTTGTCAAAACAAAGCATGTTCCACATACGATCCACAAGCATTTTTCAGAGTTTGAACTTCTAGCTAATTAAAACGTTGAAAAAACATGTTGTATACCAAAAATAAGCATGTTCCACATACGATCCACATATGCCCCACACTTACATCGCATTATTGCTTTAAAGTCTCCATTTTCTATAATATTTTCCACTTAATAATGATACTAATCAGCTTCAAATCGTGGTTTCTATATAAAATTAAACTATTCTTGCCACATTTTTACAGTTTGCTATTGAATATTACTAAAATTGTAATTATTGAACAAATCTGAATCACTGCTCCATAAAAATCGTAATCTTTTATTTAAAGTTGAAGTGCAATTGTAAATCTAAGAGGAGGGCAAAGTACCATGAGTTTTTTAAGAATTAAAAATTTATAAGTTGCAGTTTAGACAAAAAACAGTAAGACTTCGAACAAATATAATTTTCGAAAGGAAAAGTATCAGAAACCATAAATATTTTATGAACTGAAAATATTCAAATTGAAACTTTGACAAAAAATACAGAAAAAACTTGAACCAATACAATTTTCGAAAGGAAAAATATCAGAAATTTTATATTATTCAAATTTTCAAAACCGATGCTTAGGTTCCACATAAAAAAAAACCAAAATTTTGCGCTATTTTAAGATATAGGTAATTAAAACGCTTTACTTAGCGCTTTCTTGCAAAAATTTAGGATATTTCACTCAGGATCCACATATGTTCCACGCTTAAAAAATATTCAAAATCTCCTCTCGCTCGCTGGTAACTACCATTTGCTACCATATTTGTTGCAAAATAAGGATATTATCTAGCTGAAAATCGTGGTTTCTGCATAACATTAAAATTCTCTTGCAACAATTTTACAATTTATTATTGAATATGGCAATACTTATATCTTTTCAACGAAACTGAATCACTTCTTCAAGCGAAACATCTAATTTTTATATGAAAATTTTGTAGCGAGCATAGTTTTCGAGTAGTAAAATGTCAGGTATAATTACCAATTACACCAAATTTCCTTCTAAAAATTACGTTCCACATGCAATACACATGTAAGTTCAGCATTTTTAGTTTCTAAATAATTAAAACGTTGAAAGCGCATGTTTTTCTAGAAAAATGAAACAAGTTCCACATATGTTCCACAACCCAAAAATAATTTACAGCACTAGACTTAACTGTTATTGTTACAATTTATTAAAGTTTTTGCTAAATAATAATATTTAACAGCAGTAGCGGGTATTGTTTGTATATATGTATGCAATGAAATATTTTTATATTTTTGCAAATATTTTGACCTACTAACACTGACTTTTGCACGCAGCATTAATATCTCTATCTAACTCCCAATGAAATAAACTCTCTCTTACCCACTCTACCGACAAATGCTGTGACACTCAAATAAAGCAATAAATGTTTGATTAGCATCAGTTGTTGTAATAGCTATGAAAATCGAATAACAGCAATAAACTAACAAGAGTTACAGCCTGCACTCCCCAGTTAGAGCACTGCAATTGACACACAATTTTTTTGGGCTGTGACAAATTGCAACAACGCAGACCAGCGTGCGCTTCGGTCACTCAGGGTCGGGTCAGTGGCTGACCCCTGCAAACGTAACTGACCATTAGAGCTATTGGCATATATATTTTACTGCTGCTGGTGTAACTGCTACAGCTGAGTGTGGCATGTGGCATGTGGCACATGTGCCTTGGCTATAAATGCGGCTAACATTCATTAATTCTTTGGAGGGTGGCATTGATAATCGTACGCGCGTATTGGGACCTCATCGATATTCGACTTGATATGCAGTCAATGTGTTGCGATTGTCTGCGGCTGTCAATTTCAAAAATTATAAACAATTTATTGCATGAGAGTGGAGTGTAGAGCGCGTGAAGAGGGTGCAGAGGGCGAGGGTTAGAGCATTTAGTGGATATGCGAATGCACTTTAGTTGATAAAGTTATCAAAACAAAACACAGACACAAATACAAAAAAGGAAAATAAATGTGAGATGTGCAGCGGTAATTACGAAGGGATGTGCAATGAAGTGACAAAAAGACAGGGTGTGAGGGCAAAGGACCTACACACTACTTAGTGTGGATGCAGGCAATTGAAATATGTGAAGTGCATTTAATTTTGTTGTCGTTTAGAGTGGCATTGTTCTCATACTCATTGATTGCAAATAGTTATCTTTAGTAATGGGAAAGGAAATTTTAGTTAATAAATTAAAAAAAAATTTAAAAAAAAATTTAAAAAAAAAATTTAAAAAAAAATTAAAAAAAATATTTAAAAAAAATTTAAAAAAATTAAAAAAAAATTTAAAAAAAATTTAAAAAAAATTTAAAAAAAAATTTAAAAAAATTAAAAAAAAAAATTAAAAAAAAATACTTCGTAAAAAATATAGACTGAGTTTTCCTGACAATTTTTTATGTCTTCGAGTTCACCCCACTTAAAAAACGTTATGAAAATTTCGTTCTGGCAACATCAAAAAATTTTTTAAGTTTTCTCTTTTTAAATGATTTTTTTATAAATATTTTTCCACTTTTCCTTTTTGTTAACATTTTTTACACATACTAATTATTTTGCTAAAAAAATGTCCATCTGGCATCACCTAAAGAAATTTTTGAGTTTTCTCTTTTTTAATGATTATGCTTTTTGCAATTTCTTCTTAAACCAAACAATTTAATTTGTCTAAAAAATCATCAAGTATTCTGATCTGGCAACCCCAAAAGATATTTGCAAGTTTGCTCTTTTTGTATGATTATGTTTTGTTTTTGTTAGTAAATACTTTTTATAACATTCAATTTATTTCGTCAAAAAATTTATCAAATATTTTGATCTGGCAGCACCTAAAGGATTTTTAATTTTTATCTTTTTCTGTGTTAATGTTTTTTTGGTAAATATTTTTAACCAAACAATTTAATTTACCTAAAAAGTTGTTTAAAAATTTCAATCTGGCAACACCACAAAATTTATTGTAGTTTACTCTTTTTATTTTTTGTTCTTGGAAATATTATTTTAGCAACCAATTTATTTTATCTAAAATATTAATCAAAACTTTCGATCTGGCAACTCCAAAAAATTACTTTGAGTTTTCTTTTTTGTACTTGATTAATCTTCAATTTTTTAAATATTTTTTTTATCATTCAGTAATTTATTTTGTCTTAAAACAAAAAAAAATTTCAATCTGGCAACACCTTGATTTTTTTTTGTAAGTTTTCTTATTGCACGTTTATGATTTATTTTTTGGAAATACTTTTTATACAATATAATAAAAAAATACAATTTATTTTGCCTATAAAATTAACCCAAAACTACGATCTGGCAATACCATAAATATTTTTAAATTTCTCTATTTTCTAATTCGAATAATAATGGGCTTTTTTGTATATATTTTTTACATTTCCCGATTTTGCGTTAAGAACAGTCAAAAACTCAATCTGGCACTCCCTACATTTTGAGATTTCTTGTTCTGTATAGTTAGCCAAATATTAGTCATTTCTAAGTAGAAATCTTTAACTAAAGCAAGAAACTGCCTTAACGACGGACCCATATGAACTCAGTCTTCAATATAAAAATGCAAATTTTGGGGATCTATTATATCCCAACCTACATAGTCTCCTTACGGTTCGGTACTCGGTTTAACAAATAAGTTTTCTGGACCTCTCTAAAGTAGACTTCGGAAACGGCGATAATTTTTCAAGTTCGGAAACAAAATAACGGACACGCACGGTGCCAAATATTTTGAATATGGTGAAAGGGGGGACAGTTCGTAACCTAATTCGAACAATATGGCCAAAGCGACGGCGATGGAAGAGCGTACTACTTGTATATTTTGTGCTGGATTCGCCGAACGGCAGGTAAGGAGGGACTCCTCATGTGGTCTTTTGAGGTTCCTACTGACTCTGCTATCTGGTGCACCTTTAATCTGTGGTGTGCCAATATCAGACCGTGGGCTTCCGTGGTAGCCATTTCCAGGCAACTGGACGACACTTATCAAAAACAAGGTTGCCAGGATTGAAACTCGTTAAACAAAGCTTTGATGGTCACAGTCAAAGATAAAGAATCACTGAACTGTTGGTTGATTGGCCGATCAAAGTCAAGTTCTTATGTGAGAAACTTTTTTATTTGAAAAGGTATCTTCACCACACTTGGCATAGATTATTATCAAAGACATCGCTTTCATCTCCGAACAAATTGTTCAGATCGGATCACTATAGCATATAGCTGCCATACAAACTGATCGATCAAAGTCAAGTCCTTATATGAAAAACTTTTTTATTTGACACGCTATCTTCATGAAATTTGGCATGACATAATATCCAAAGCATCGCTACAATCTCCGAACAAATTGTTCAGATCGGAGCACTATAGCTTATAGCTGTCATATAAACCCAACTAGCCAACCAATGAAAAACAAGATAAAAATATTTTAATAACCCTTGAAGCTATAAGAAATGCACCTGTGATGCTTTGGCGCAGCCTAAAATAAAGTTTTTTTCTTTTTTTTTAATTTTCGAAATGACTTTTTGACATTTTCCACCAATTGACAGCTGTCAGCAAAAATTTTCATTTTCATTTTTATGACTTTGTTGATTTTATGCCTGATTATATACGTACACACTACACTACGTAAATATGTAAATAAATAAGTAACGCATTATTAATTGTCTTAACCCTTTCAGCGCGAACATTACACCCCGCCTTCCCCTCGGTATTCAACGAAGTCAATAGTGGGTACAAATGCCTCAAAAATTTATTATTCTTTTCTGCTGTGGCCAATGCGTGACAAAATATGCTTAGCAGCGCAGCGGGCGCTTATTTACTGTTAGCAATACAAATACAAAAAAACAACAGCAACAACTATATTGAAAGAATAACTCAAACGAAGCAGCTGTTTGGAGTTTTCCAACGAAAATGCTGCCTTTAACCCCATTATGGTGGTTTTTACTACTAATATTCTTGCTTTTGTTGTTGTTGTTGTTTTTATGATCACCACTTTTCACGCATTTATGTAAGCACTCAAATACAATTTGTTTGCGCGCCTAAATGCGTGCTATACTAATTCACAAATCATGCCGACAAATGTAGGTGTTTAACCCTTTGCGAGCTAACTGTCAACCCACCCCCGCCATGCACTCTATACATATTCTATATTTATTTATTTCGTGTATTACTGCAATGCGTGCGCATTTTTGTTGCTTTTCTATTGCCTTTAGTACAAATTTTTCATTATTCTAGCTTGTTTTTGTTGTTGTTCTATTACTATTCAAAATTTATGCATCGCTTATGAATGTTTGACAGTCGCAATGACTTTGACTTGTAGCAATTTGTTAGCTACAACTTATTAATGCGGGCGGTTACACTTGATTTGTTGAGGTTAAACTTTGCCGCAAGCTCATTTCGTGCCTCTTCGCCCCCAGCCTGTGGGGAATATCATTTGACATGTCCATGTCTGCGCTGAAAATGTGCTAATGTATCGAAAATTTATGGTGAAATGCGTTTGTTGACATGCCGGAGTCACTAACTTTTTATGATTTATATACTCTGGCAAGGTGGAAATAACAGTGGGCGGGGGAAGGGGTTGAAAATAGCGTGGAAAGAATCAGTCAAATGAAGTCAGAAAATATTTTAGCAGAAATATAGCTCTTTTTATAGAATTTGGCAGCTAATTTTAGCATTTATAATAATAATTTCACAAAAAGCTCGAAGGCATATTGAAGCTTTCACAATTTTATAAATCAGTTAACGAAAAAAGATATAGTCTGAACAAAATGTATAGCTCTTTTTAAAGAATGTAAAAGCTATTTTTGGCATTTCTAGTAATAATTTAACAAAAAGCTCCAAAGCACATGGAAGCTTTTACACTTTTATAATCAGTCAGAAAGTAAGAAAAAGCCTAAACAAAAAAATAGCTCTCTTTATTAAATATGGAAGCTATTTTTGGTATTTTAGTAGTAATAATTTAAAAAAAGCTCCAAAGCATAGCGAAGCTTTTCTCAATTTCATGATCAGTGAGGAAAAATATAGCTCTTCCTGTAGAAATTGCAGCTATTTTTGACTTTTCTAAGAGTATTTTCACAAAAAGCTCGAAGGCATATCGAAGCTTTGACACTTTTGTAATCAGTCACGAAGTAAGAAAAATCTGACGAAAAATTATAGCTCTTTTTATAAAATTTGGCAACAATTTTTGGCATTTCTAGCAATAATTTAACAAAAAGCTTCAAAGCACAAGAAAGGTTTTACAATTTTTATAATCAGTGAGGAAGTAAGAAAAAGTCTGACGAAAATATATATCTTTTTATAAAATTTGCCAACAATTTCTGGCATTACTAGTACTAGTTTAACAAAAAGCTCCAAAGCACAGCGAAGCTTTCACAATTTCATAATCAGTCTAAAGAAATAAGAAAATATTTTAGCAAGAATATAAATAACTTTATAAAATTTGTTAACTATGTTCAGCATTTCTAGTAGTAATGCCACGAAAAGCTCCTAAGCACATTGAAGCTGATATTATACCTGATTTTCCAAAAAATTTCTGAAAATTGTATATATTTGGCTAATAAAGCTAAAGCTATAGCTAATTTCAATGAATATTTTTTCATTAAACATAAAGCTCCAAGGCATGTTAGTTATCGTAAAGCTTTCACAGCAATTGAATAATATTTAAACAAAAATATACCAAATTTTATAAAACTTTATATTAATTTTTTCCATTACTTATAATCATTTCACAAAAAGCTCC